>JAVSBX010547748.1:0-10922 GCA_033119125.1 Desmognathus anicetus
ATACATCATTGAATATTGTACTCCATTATTGCGAAGCGTGTCTTTCACATCCAGGAAAGCCCGTCTTGCATTTTGTACAGACAGAGTGAAATCAGGGTAGATTGAAATCTTTGATCCTTTATACATTAGGTCGCCTTTTTCACGTGCTATTCGAAGTATCGCATCACGATCTCTGTAATTCAGCAGTCTTAAGATTACTGGGCGAGGAGGAGCACCCACTATTGGTTTTGATGCGAGTGATCTGTGTGCCCTCTCCACAACAAACATGGGGGAGAGGCCATCATCCCCAATAAGTTCTCGGATGATTTCCTCCACTAGGGGCTCCATTGGCCTAGCCTCGTAGCTCTCATCCAGCCCAAGTAACCGCAGGTTGTTTCTACGTGAGCGTCCTTCAAAATCTTCTTGTTTGCTTTTCATCTCTGTAATTTGACTTTCGGCCTCTTCCAGGCGTCTAGTGAGAGAATCGACCTTAGACTCCGTATCACCCAACTTCTGTTCCGTCTGCTGTGTTTTCGCTTTAAGGGAGTCCACCGCTGTTTGCAATCCAGCCAAACAGGTTCCTTGTGCATCTAGTTTGGTGTTTATTTGGCCAATTCCTTTTTGGAGCTCCGCAAACATGCATTGTATTTTACCTTCCAATGAAGGATCATCTTTCTCGGGCTCTGGGGTCTGGGAGGTGGCACTCTGTTCTCCCGTCTGCCTGAAGCTATCCAACGTGGTCTGCTTTTTTGCGTCTTTCTTCCCCATGGTGCAACAGGGCGGTAGAGCGTGATTGAAGACAGCACGAGGCACGTGCTTACATTAATTCCAGTCGTGCACACCAGTATTTGTAGGCAGCCAATACGTTATCGCTTCCTTTGGGTGTTAAAAAGTTGCAGAGGAGCAGGGGCCACCTCTTGAAAGTGGCGGAGAGCATACGCAGCGTAGAGTTTTTTCGTAGAAGACTGTATTTCCATCAGGCAGTATAACAACCTACAGGGAGGTGTTCACTTGGCGTCTCTTCATTCGAAGAAGAGGGGGGGAGGCCACAAACTCTCGCCCCCTGCCAGGACTTAAATCGGGATCAGAGCTCGACGCGATCGAAGCTCGAGGGGTCCCCAAGGACAAGCGCCAACCAATACAGGCAGCTCGCTCCAGCCCCGAGTGATCCCCAGGCCAAGGCGCCCGCGAGCACCGGACGCCCCGCCCCCCGCAGGCCAGCCAAGGCCCCGAGCCCTTCAGCCCAAGTCCTCCGCCGACCCCCGCAGGGACCGAAAGCACCCAGCACCCGCGACCACCCCCGGGCCCCGGATCGGTTCTTATAGCCCCGGCAGGGTCCCCACACTCGCCCCCTCACCTCTCTCAGCAGCCATTATTAGTGAGGCCTACCGCATGGGCGGCCAAGTCAGGATTCCGATCACCTTTTCCAAAAATAAACACATCTCTGTGTGCAGAAAGGCTTCAGGATACCGAAAATCGATATTTCATGGCTGTGCCCTCGCTCCCTCCGCGGCGATGCCGTAAGATTGTCGCGCCTCGGCGAGAGCCTCACGTGAAGGCGGCCATCTTGTGCGCGCTCAACAGCGCCCCCACTACTCCCAAGCGTATCTTAGCAAAATTGGTTGCCATACTGGTTGAATAACACTTGCTCAAATACCTTTCCTGCCCTAAACATTTCTTGAAACCAAGAAAGTGCAGAAATGAAGTTTTTTTAGAAAGTGTGAATATGTCGTGGTGCTGACTCTCCCTCCCACAAACTCGTTTAATTTGCTCTTTCCTAACTAATGGGTCAGTCGGTGGCGCTGTAAAACACCAATCCAGTTTTAACAGCAAGGAAAGGGTCAAAAACCTGGTGGCAAGTGGGTGAGGAGTTGATAGAGACAGCGAGGACATAAGTTCTTTAAAGCAATGATTTGCAACTAAAGAAGAGTGGCTCATACCCAGACCCCAGAGGAAAGAGATATAGCGCCGATGTGCCTTAAAATTTAGAGAACAGTAGTCTAGTTCAAGGCGCAAAGCGGCCACAGACATTGTTTGAGATACAGAAAAAGCTTGACGCAGTACTCTCCCCTCGATTCTTTCCAACTCTGCCCACTGACGGTAGCCCCAAATCTCTGCCCCATATAATACTGTGGCAGAAAATTGCTGATTGTAAACTGAGAGGAAGGGGAGGAAGGAGTTGCCTCCGAATTCACGATTGAATCTACGCAAGGCTAGAGCTTTGACTAAAGCTTTTTGGCTTACGTCTCTCATGTGGGGGGCCCACGACAGAGTTTTATGAAAAACAACCCCCAGATATCGAAAGGAGTCAGTGTGTGCTAAAGCCTGGTCATCCAAATACCATGTGTGTTTATTAGCTCGATGCCCAAATTGAAGAGTAAAAGATTTACTTTTATTTATTGAAAGGCCATGAGTTTTACTAAATTCCATTAGACAGTTTAGTTTCCGCTGTAGACCGATCCTAGTGCGGTCAAGAAGGACAAGGTCGTCCGCGTAGGATAGGATGTCCACTGTTTTATTGTCTACCACTGGCGAAGCCCCTCTCACTTTTGAAAGCCGTTCAGGGAGATCGGCGAGAAACAGATTGAAAAGGAGGGGGGCGAGAACGCACCCCTGCTTGACACCACAGCGTGTTGGGATTTTATCAGAGAGCTCCCCATTGGGGCCGTATCTAAATCTGGCCCAGGTGTCAGAGTGTAATCCCTGTAGAATTTGCAGTAAATTACCTGGAATACCCCATGACCGAAGCTTGTTCCATAGCAGAAGCCTTGGAACACAATCGAAGGCAGCCGAGTAGTCTATAAAGCATACAAACAGTTGACCTTCTTTTGCAATATACTTTGCTGCTAAGAACTCCAGGGAGAAAATTTGATGATGCGTAGATGTACCACTTCGAAACCCACCTTGCGTGTAATGGAGTATATTGGCATTATCGACCCAAGCCTCCAGACATTTCAAAAGATATTTGCCAAAAATTTTGCTTAAAATGTCTTGTAAAGCAATCAGTCGGTAAGATTTAGGGTTGTCCTTAGGGCCCTTTTTGTATATGGAAAAGTATATAGCACCTTTCCAGGCGGTAGGGATATCACCATTCTCTAAGAACCTATTAAAGAGGGGTGTCAGTATTTGGGCCCAACTCAAAACATTGTTTTTAAATAAGGCTGGCGGAAGGGCATCGGGACCCGGAGCTCTTGATTTACAAACGTCCATAATACAGTCTACAATATCCGCGATTGTAGCCTTACCGATGGTCCAGGCGCAAAGACCTTTAAGAGCAGGTTTTAGTATTAATGACTGCCCCATGAAATGTGATTTGATGAACGTTGTCCAAACCTCACGAGGTAAAGAAGAGGCGGGAACTAAAGAACGATCCTGCGAGGTCCCATTGGTAACTAATAGCCAAAATTTCCTCATATTCCCCGAACGCAATGTTTCGGCCATCTCTTCCCATTTCAATAGGGTAAAATAATATTTTTTAGAACGAAGCTTAGCTTTGTATTCTTTCTTAACATTGGCGATGGCCCTAGGGCTGACATTGGGAGAGGACTTTATTCTTCTAATAGACCTACGTAGGTCTGCTCGCCAAATGCGGCACTCCCGATCAAACCAGCCTGTAAACATAACTGGCTGTTTTATTGGGACCTGATATGAAAAAAGTGTCTGTACAAGGGACACAAAGGAATCGTAATCAGTGTTTAACTCATCACCAGAAAATATACGACTAGACAATAGATCTAGAAGATCGTGCTGGAAGGGCGGGAGATCAATTTCCCATCGTAACTTGGATCTGTTGTAAACCCTTATGTCCTTCAAAAATGGATTTGCCAAAGGCCTGGTATAATTACTGGAGAAGACACACCTAAGACTGCTGTGGTCGCTCAAGCTTTCTACATGGATTTCAAAGTCGACCACTAATGACCAACATATTGGGTTCATAAAGCAATAATCAATTAGTGAGGCTGTTGAGCCCCTGAAGAAGGTGTTCATACTTTCCTGAAGTCGCCCAACCCGCCCGTTGAGTGGGTAGATATCATAAACGGACAACATGTCCAATACGGCCTTTGCTTTCCTTGTGAGTCTTTTCTTACCATGTGTTGGGGACAGTTTAAGGTCTGGAAAACTTGCTCTGAAAATTAGGTTAGAGGGGACAACTTCTGGATCCAGTAACCACATGTTAAAGTCCCCGCAGATTATTACACCCGCTGAAGGATTAGAGTCAAGAATGGAAGATAAACAATCAATGATTTTTCTCAAATAGTTACCTTTATTGATTTTTACAGGGTGAAGATACACATTAATTAAGATCAAATCAGAAGAATTAAAAGTTAGAGTTGAAGGCAACTGAACATGCACGGCTATGAAGGATTCAGAGTCACTCCATGACTGTACCACCAGCCAGTTCAGTGCAGTGGAGATACACAATAAAAGGCCGCCAGCGGCACGACCATGTGTTGAGGGCAAGGCAGGTGCCGAAATACATTGAAAGTTGTCGAAATTATAAGCCTCAACCAACCATGTCTCCTGCAGGAAAATCAAATCATTAGTTGCACAACAATTCCGCCAATGGTCTACTTTATTAGGGGCACTGAAGCCTGCACAATTCCAAGACAATACGCGAAAAGGGAGAGTGCGTTGGGTTGGAACCTCAGAGTCATTTTGAACCGTAGATAAGAACTGTTCCTCCTGAATAGATAGTTAATACGAATAATCAGACTGACCTACAGTCTCCCTGGGACAAGAGTCCATCAGATTCCCCCTATCAGAGGCCTGCCAGGGTATAAGATCGATAACATTCCCAGCCTTAGAACTTGGAGCTACATGAACAAGGCCCTTGGATCTTTTTAATTCATTAAATGCCCGGTTCACAGAGTCAGTACGGCTATCCATTATGATACCGAATTTGCGAAAAGACTCCTGGTTATCGAGCAGTATGTTACAAAACTGTGATGAAGTGAATGTGAAAAGCGTAGCTTCCCCGTAGATACTGGACCTAGCTTTAACAAAGTCTACTGAATGGATATCTTTGGTAGAAATTTCGCCAGATATACGCAATCCTCTACATAAGTTGAGAAGCGAACATCGGTTGAGAAAATAGCGTCTGCCGGCAGAATCTGCTAGGGGATGCTGAGGAATCATAATAAGACTACATGACAAGTCAGGGTCCTCATCAAATGAAGGAACAGGCTGCCGGACCTGAGAGCCCGATCTATTTAATTGTAGGTCACGGTCTGATCTTAAATTGCCTTTACTAGTTGAAAAGTCAAAAACTCTTTTTACTGGGACAAAGGCCGGAGCGGCAAAATTCCATTGGTTGCTAGCCTGGACTGGGTTTGAGCGTGGTCTATGATTACTTGAACCGGGGATCGAAGGGCTTGGACCGGGGGGCATCTGAGCCGCAGTCTTCCTGCGCTTAGAAACTGGAGGACTATCGCCCCCCCCACTTCAGAGACTAAGGTGACACCAGAGGTTTGAGATCCCACTGTAAAAGCTGTTACCGCCTTCTCAGTTAAATCTACAACCTCAGTGGTGGCAGATGGTTTCCCGATAGGCCCTGAGACAGGGATGGAAGGGACGGCATCGCGCATCTGGGTCAAAATTGAATCATCTACACTATTTAGAAATTCCATTTGAGTCCCACAGCTGATCTTCGTGGGAGCACTTTTTGTGGGAGCTGTAGTCAGTAACAATTTCTGCGTGTTTTTTAAAGCATGCAGACTGTGGTCTCTAATGGTACCCTGTGTTAGTTTTAACTCATTCAGGGATTTTTCTAACACATCAATCCTCGCTAGCAAATCCCCCACGGCCTGGCGATTCACTGTGTCCTGTTTTGCAGTGGCTACCTGAAGATTTAGAAACGCATCAGTTAGACCTTCATGCATCTTTTGCTGATTTGATAGTAAGGTGGCGATACTGTCACTGAAGATGGTCAGTTGGCTGGAGATTAAAGGTGTTGTGGACGTGCTTGGCTGGGCCTCAGCTAACAGTGGTCGGACTGTCAGTGCGGAGGATCCTGAACCGAGAGCCGCAGAATCTGAGAGGGCTCTTTGCACCGGGCGAGTGGGAAGAGCGAACCACATGTCACTCGTATGGAGTGAGTCTAAAGCTACCACCGACATATCCCTGTCATTACCATGGGGGGGACTTAGTTCACATACAACTGAACGTGAAATGTCTGGTGGGAAAGAGTCCGTGTGGGGCCTGGATATAGGTGAGAATACCGGGGCATCTAGATCTTCCTCAATTGAAGGATGTACATGATCTACACTCCTAGCTTCCATCGTTTTGGTGCTATTTAACATTGGTGGTAGATCACTGTTCAGGGATACAGATAAGCCTTGATCGTTAAAAATAATAATAGAGCGGTTGGATGGAAGTGACGTTACAATGGTAGATTTATTCACTGTTGGGGATTGTGAAATGAGGTAGTTAGTAAGAGAGCCCTGCCTAAAGCCGGAAAGATCGGGCAAGTTTTTCGAAGCCATACCCCCCACTCGGTTGCTCTTAGCACCCCAAGCGGGGTCCTTCCCTTTGGAGCGAGTAATAATTTCACTACTCTCACTTGTGGCCATCGTAGTGACTGGTAAGTATCCCACACACTTGTACAGTTATAGAGTGTATAGTACTCAAAAATATAAATATGACTAAATGACAGGTACTGGTACCACCACCGTGGTAACACAACAATAGGCCGATGAAATACTAAGTAGAATCACATGACGGGTATTAATATCACCACAGTGGTAACACAACAGTAACACAGTGAGAACACACTGCTATTGGGTCAGTAATTGTTATAAGAGGATGGCAACTGGCCTGGCAGCCTGACTAAACAATTACTCCTCTCTACTAATGATCCTAACAGTTGAGTCTCCCCACACTTGGCCTGACAACAGAGGCAATAGCCAGCCAAGCCAAGGTTAACTACACCTAGAAGGGTTATGCCTACACCGCAATTAACCCTAACTTTTTGGGGAGGTGTAGAGTAAAATTGACAACAATAAAATGTAGCCACAATACTATACAATGTGGCAATAAACCGACTTTTGATTTTGGCACAAAACCTGTGACCTCCTGTAAACCAAGGTTGTATACACATATACACAGGAAATGTCTAAACCACACTTGACCCTGGTTTTTAGAGAGGTAATGGCAGAGAGTGAGATTGACAATAATAAAGTGTAGCCACCAATACAGTAAAATGTGGTAATCGATCAGTTTCTAGTTACAGTCACAGAGCCTGTGATCTCCTGCTGGCCTGTTGATGGTAACAGCAAATTAACACACAAAAAGAAAAATCTGTAGGGCCACACTAGTACTGACAGCAGGAGGGTAGCACCAACTATGGAATTTGGCCCCTTCTACCAAACGTGGTGAAAAAAGCGTGCAAAAGCATACAAAACACTGTTTGTGTGAGAAAATGTATAGAGGTGTGCTCACAAAAGGGCCACTGGACACTGGACACTCCACGCTTGCCCTGAGTACAGGGGGGTGGAAACAAATAAATGTCTTGAATAGACACAGTAGCGCTTGCCAAAGTGCAAACCTTGGGGGCTACAACACAAAGTAGGATGTCTGCTTAAACAAAAGTTGCACCAGTAGCACTAGCCAAGTACTAGCCAAGGCAGGAGGGCCTAGGGGGCTGCTAGAACAGATAGGTACTGTAAGTAATATAAACAGTCGCAGTAGCGCTTGCCAAGGAACAAGCCTTGGGGGCTACAACTAAACTAAAGTGTCCAATGGCACTTTTCCAAATAGGTGCAATAAATGGTCGCTTAGCGCTTGCCACGGTACAAACCTTAGGGGCTACAACAAAACTAAAAGTGTCCAATGGCACTTTCCAAAATAGATGCAATAAATGGTCGCAGTAGCACTTGCCAAGGTACAGACCTTAGGGGCTACAACTAAAGTGTCAGATTTAACGACAGCAAAGTTGATACTGGTACTGTAGATAGATAGAGTGGATAGATTAGATGGGCACAGTAGGTGCGCACAGTGGCACATAAGGCTCTGGCGAGGGCTAAATTGCACAACAATAATAACAATAGGTAGACAGCAGTAACAGTAGATAATAATCTAGCTATTAGTTATTGGTTAAAGACTAATATGCAGCGATAGATAGACAGAATATTCCAGTCCGTTACCCTATGTACCCTATGTAGCAAGCAAGATGGCAACAGTCTGTCTGTCGTTGGAGTCTGTGGACTTGTAGAGAACAGACACCCAAATGGCTGGACAAAAGTGAAAAGCAACTGGTGTCAGAGACAGAGTACCTCAGAGTGGCCGAAGACGGCCAAAGACCTTCATGAAAGACTCGAGCCACGACTCCAGCCGCACACTCGGGCCGCACAGAACCGCTACGCTGACCGCTCGCCTAATTGCTTCTTTTGAGCCGGAGCGGCGGGTGACGTCACCGACGTCGGTCCCTGACGTTGGACGTTGGACCTACTCGCTGCCTGCCGGGAAATGTAGTCCTCGCGGCCACGTGCTGTGCAACGCCGCAGATGGGAAGCGGCTTCCTCACCTCCCCGAGGGTCACCAGCGTCCCCCCTCTGGCCGCCGGCCCCCCACCCCTGTAGGGGGTACAGCTCAGCTCACGCCTTCCTCCTGGAGCCTGGAGCCTGCGTGGAACCAACAGACTGGGTAGGTGACTCGGCACCCCTCTCCTCGCTTTTCTGTGTCTTTGTCCTTTTCTGCGTGCTCCTCCACTGACTCAGCCTCTCACACGCTACGCGCTACACCCGCCAGGTCGGGTCTTTACACCGCGCCCACGCTGCCAGTCAGCACTTCTCTTTTTCTCCTTTCCTTTCTCAGTCCTCTTTTCCAAAAGTTCCTTTAGCTGTCAGTTTTCTCAGTTTTCCTCACAAAGACGGCCAAAGACCTTCATGAAAGACTCGAGCCACGACTCCAGCCGCGCACTCGGGCCGCACAGAACAGCAACCATATAATGATCCCATTCAGCATCTCGAAAGGAAAAAGGGATCGGAAGGAAGTCCAGAAGACCTCGACCAGAAGGAGATGGAACCAAATGGAAATAGGAAGAGAATATCAGCAATCGAGGCCAGGATAAAGGAACTAGAAAAGGCCAGGAAATCAGACACCGACAGAGAAGCGATCAACACAGAATCACGAGACAGAGTGAGGAAAGAGCTGGGACAAGACATAAAGGAACTAGAAAAGTTTATAACCCCCGCGCTAGTTGACATAATCCCAAAAAGAACTATCAAACAAGGAAACACCTACAGACCCAACCGCTGGTACAATAAGAAACAGATCCCGGAACCATTCCCATGGCCCGCAGAGCTGGGTGACCCCTCAAATGCATCCGACGAAACCAAAAGCCTAGGAGCATCATATCCAACACCCTTAACCCTTTAAAAAATGCCAAAGACACGTCAAAGAAATGCTTCCACACCCTCAGGATCCTGAGCTGGCTCTTCCCGCTCCTGACGTACCAACAAATAGTGACCACAGTAACGGCACTAGTACTCAGCAGACTGGACTACGCCAACGGGACTTATGCCGGGGCGACCTTGGAATGCATCAATGTGCTACAAAGAGTTCAGAACACAGCAGCGAGACTCCTCACAAAAAACCCTAAGAGAACACATCACACCAGCCTTGATGGCTCTACACTGGCTCCCGATCAGTAGGATCACCTATAAGATAATGACCCTGACCCACCAAGCCATCTACACCGAGACGCCAGCAAACCTCTACCAAAAGACAAACCAGAAAACCAGCTCAAGAATCCTACGGAACTCCCACGATGTCAGACTGGAAATACCAAGAGTCAGGACACAGAAATGGGGGGAAGCCAGCTTCTCATTCCAAGCCCCAAAAATCTGGCACAAAACTCCACCCGGAATCAGGAAAATCGAGGACCAGACCACATTCAAGAAACAAGCTAAATCCTGGCTTTTCATAAACAATGACCTAAACTGAAGCCAGCAGGAGGCAGAACAACGCTCAGAATAACCGCCCGAAGAACAACAGAAACAAGACACAACGAGAAAGGAACAGCCAAACATAACCATCCCCTTCAATCAGCCCGGAACAACAGGACACAGGGAAGGCAATGACGAACAGACCCTAACACAAGACTAACCCAACCATAACACCAAACACAAGGACACACAAGATAGACCAGTCAGCGGATGGACGTAACTAAACACACCCAGCAGGCAAGAGTCAGAAAGGAGGAAAGGGAGCAGGTGGAAGGGCATGCAATACTCTTCATCTTAAGTAGTAAAAAAAATGATTACCCCGATGATATGCCAACATATTCGACACATTTATTCAACGCTCGTTGTGATGTGAACCCTCTGCTAATAACTTACTTTTTCATTTGCGCTCTGCCCTAGACTTGAGGAGCCTACTGAGAGATGTGGATGTGTGTGGGCACTGTGGAATGCTCCTAGGTGGTGAGCTGCGGAGCTCGGGAAGGGCTGCCCTACCTCGCCACCATCTTAACTGGAAGACCCTCATTTATTTTGATGACATGAACTAAAATATAGTCTAGGGTTCATGCTTTTGTATATTTTATTTAGTTAAACTCTATAATAATTTTACAGATTACAAATATACACTGTCACAGCGGAGGTCTCTTATTGGACAGGCGTAGGGTGCACCCTGCGCCCCACGTCTGTTCAGGTGCCAAGAGTGCACCTCTCAATTTAGGATAGGGTGGGGGCGTGCAAGCCTCAATTGGCTCCACACCCCCGCCCGCACTAGGATCGGTGCAAACGACATCGATTACGCCCACAGCATTTGTGGCCTTTACGCCCTCAGCTTTTATATTTTACTTTCTCTTCTACTTACACCTTGTTGAAAAAAAACAACAACAATAGCCCAAACACTGAAGCTTCAATCCATTTGCACAATTGAGCCCTGTGACACTGATACACTCTCACGAAGCTCACTACGTCAGTCCCGATTTGAAAACG
>JAVSBX010548851.1:0-10896 GCA_033119125.1 Desmognathus anicetus
GGGAGCACACGTTCTGCAAATATCCACCACTGCACTGTGCAGTCCAGTAGAGCCCTCTGAGCACATCAACTTGTTGGACGTGAGAGCGAGATACGTCTGGCCCTTCAATCCTTCTTCCCATCTCTACGTGGCAGATCAGTTCTGGTACTTACAGTCAACACCGTCGGCATGCATCATCTAAACAAAAGAGGAGTGGGGTCCGTCCGGCTTTGCCAGGAAGCACTCCTTCTCTGTGTGTGAGCCATCCTGCACGACATTCATCTCCAGGCTGCTCATCTGGCCAGGGAGGAGAACGTTCATGCAGACACTCTGAATCTCCTCTTCTCGGTCTCCCATGAGTGGGAACTCCATCAGGAGGTTCTCCAATCCATCTTCCATGCTTGGGGCACTCCGCAAGTCAACCTATTCACGACTGTGGAAAACAAAGTGCCATCTATTCTGCGCCAGAGTATACATTCTAAGAGGTGCACTTAGAGATGTGTTCAAAATAACATGGTATTTCAGACTTGTGTATGCCCATCCTCCCTCAACCCCTCATCGGGGCAGTGGTGGCATGTCTCAAGATGTAAAGGTGCCAGATGATTCACACCAGACTGGCCCCGGTCAGTCTGATACTTGGATCTGTTGGAACTTAGTGTGGCAACCTCGATCAAACTACCCCATCGGGTGTGCCTGCTAGGGTGCCAGGTTTGTCATCAAGACTCAGACAGCCTCAAGCTGCACGCTTGGCTTCTGTGCGGGTGAGATATAAATGCTGGGAACTAGCAGACAATGTCCTGGAGGTCGTTCTGGCTGCTCGCAGACCTTCTACGAGAGCCATCTATAGGTCCCTCTGGCAGCAGTTCTGTGACTGGTGTACTTCTTCTGACTTGGATCCGTTCAACTGTCCTGTCACTTCAGTCCTGTGTTTTCTGTGTTATCTTGCGGATACAGGGCTGAACACCACTACCTTTCATGGTTATGTGACTGCCATCTCCATCTTTACTCGTTCTGCAGACAAGAAATCCCTTTTTGAAATTGGATTGGTAAAACAATTCCTATGTTTCCTCCCAGGTCTCCAGCTTTTGAGCCCTAGGACTTAAGTTTAGTATTATCAGTTTTACAGGGTCCTCCATTCGAACCCATGCATTCAATTGACATGCAGGTAGTGTCTTGGACAACTATTGTTATCCTTGCCATAATGCCCGCCGGATTGATGAGCTTCAGGCTTTGTTGGCCAACGAGCCTTAAACTAAAATTGATGAGACAAAAGTTGTTTTAAAAACCAAATCTTCTTTTCTCCAGTTGTGTCCTCCTTTCGTGTGTAACAATCCATAGTGAGGGAAGAAGACTTCTCTGTCCCAGAAGAGCGCTCATTTACTAGCTCTTCTGAGCATAGGTTTGACCGGTAACTCTTTGTCAGTTACAAAGGCAAAAGGAAAGGGAAGTTGGTTTCAAAGTAGACTTTGCCAAGATGGGTTATACTACTCATCCGAAAGTGTTATGGGATGGCAAATAATACTCTCCCAAAAGTGATCAGAGCACACTCTGCCCGAGGTGCCGCAGCCACCACTGTGTTTTTGAGTGGTGTTCCCTTAGAAAAAATCTGTCAGGCTGCATCCTCGCCCTCCATCTTTACTTTTGCCTGTCATTACAACATTGATATGACTGTATGGGGTGACGTCTTGTTTGGCAGCTCTGTACTGCACAATTGTGTTTCCCACTCCTAAACAGACTGACATAGTCTGGTTGTTTGGTTATTTCTAATAACCAAACAACCAGACTATTTAAAATGTTCTCAGCATTTTAAAATTAATTTTTTTTTTTTTTTAATATGCTGACATTTTGTATGTATTGTACATTTGTACTTGCATTGAAACTGGCAATTTTATACCACAGCAACAGACACTGCTTTGGGAATTGTTCAGAATGAGACTTCTGGGAACTATCCACTAAAACTAGTTACATACCTTCCGTTAATAAAGAAGACACAAGCCAAGGGCTCGTGAAACACTAAGGCACACCTCATGGGGGAGAACCCCTAAATTAATAAACAAAATAGAGAAAAAGTTTAAAAATCTTTGAAACAACTCCTTTGATGAAGTTTAACTTGAATTTAACAATGTTCAAAGTGATTGTGAAGCTCTTGTAGTCGTTTTTTTGAAAAACAAAAAGTAAATGAGGAACGAGAGCTATAACGCTGTTTAAGCACCAAATGAATGAAGCAAAAATGATCTGCAGTAAAAATTATCCAATTTATTGAGAAATCCAGTATAGCCAAAAATGTTCATGATATATTAATTTCGTCATATATCATACGTGGTTATGGCCAAAGTCTAAATAATTAGCAATGCACGACTAGTTTCGTCTCTAAAGACGTCATCAGGTGCTATCAAAGAGAAAAGGGGGAAAAAAAACAATATCGAGCATTAATTTAACCTAATGTCAAACATAATATTACTAAACATTCCTCATAACATGTTCCTCAAAAAATAATAATAGGTAAACAATCCTGAGCAGAAACATTAACAGATTCTTCGATGTGGGCAGAAAAAGAAAAAGAATACATTTGTTAAAATCCTAAAGAAGAAATACAACCAAATAGAAGGTCCAATTTTCAAAATCATACATAAAACTGAACATTGATATTGAAAGGCCAGAGCGCTCGTGCGCGCATTAAAAATCCTACACTGAAATGTATATAAATCATGCAGAGCTATCCTGAGCTCGATCTAATGCACAAAAACGGCCTGGGTAGCCGTACTCCAAAAGTAAGTTCAACTGGAAAAACACAAGTGTAGCTAAGTGCACACTAGGGTAAAGTGCCGCTTACCTTCAAGTGCATGTTATGTCTTGCTAGCACACAAACAAGCGTAATCCCGCAAGGGGAACGCTCTAGCAGTCATCACCAAACGAGGGTAACCTATAGCAAAAAAACGAAGGGCTTATGTAAAAACAGTAACACGTTCCAGGGTGCCCTACAGTGAGGCTAATGGGTCAAAAAAGCTCCAAAAAGGAGGAATAGTTGCCGAGTAAAGCTCACCTGAATAATTAAGCAAAGGAGCACAGAGTGGAAAACCGTGCCGTACATTATTAAAGTGTACTCTCGAGGAGTGATCTCAGAGTGGAGAAGCCCTAGTGGGCATATCAATAAGCTAAATGGCGATTGGTCAATGAAAAATGAGGGCGTGGTAAGATAACTGAGGGCAATGTTTACCGTGTTTAAACTCACCAGCCACACTATGGCTAATAAACATAAACATGAAGTCAGTTTGTTCTCGTCCACGTACATCGAATCGCACTGTAAAATAAAACATCAAGTAACGTGTCCTAGACCGCACTCGATTAAATACAATTGCGTAAGAATTGCAATAAATGACATACTGACAAGAGCCTGTAGGTGGCGCTAAACAACAAAGAATAGAAGTAGAATGTATTTCTCTCCTTTTAACAATGCTGTAGGACTTGAAAACATATAGCAGATATCAACACAAAAAAAACATACGGTACACTAGAGTATGAATCAAACAAGTGTAACCAAAAAGTAGTTCACAAAATGCATGAACTAAAACTCAGAGCAGTCAAAGAAATCAATAATTAAAAACGCACAGTAATTTTTACAAAATATGTCACGAAAGAGACAATAAAAGCAGACTTAAAACAAACAAAATAAATGACAAATACATAATAAAAAGGATACAGGTTGGTGTTGATAGAAGGCAGTTAGTCCACTGAAAAGAACTTCAAAGTTTCAGAATCCAAACTGGTTGTCAGTAATATTCATAGGTATGGGCGAATACTGAATGATTCATTGATGCCATAAGGTGAAGAGACATTCAGTTTTTTGATCCAATAAGTTTCTTGCTTGTGTAAGCGCTGAAGTCGATTTCCACCTCTTGAATGTTCAGGTATAAATTCCAAGCCCAAGAAGCGAAGTTGTTGGATGTTGTGTCTGGCCTCCATAAAATGTACTGCAACCGTGGATTTGATATTTTTGGTGCGGATGGCTGTTTTATGTTCACCGATTCTCTCTTTAAGAGGTCTCGTAGTTTCCCCAACGTACATTTTCCCGCAGGGACATTTCAGGCCATAGATCACAAAAGCTGTTTCACATGTGATATAATGTCTCAGAAACACCTTTTCCCCAGTGGTGGGGTGTCCAAAAAATTCACCTTTTATAATGGAGTTACAATGAACACAATTTAAGCAAGGAAAAGTCCCTTTCTTTGGAGGACCAAAAAAGCGAGTCTGTGTGTCTTTGTGCGCTATATGATCTGCTCTAACCAGATAGTTGGCAATATTGGGACCTCTTTTGAATGCTACCATCGGGGGATTTCTCAAGAAATGTAATTCCGGGTCATGCTGTATAAGAGACCATTTTTCTTTAAGCAATCTTTGCACCTGATATCCTTTGTTTGAAAAAGTAGTCACAAAGATCAATTTTTCAGAGTCTGTCCGCCTTTTGTGAGATTTCAGAATAGTATCCCGGTTAAGTTCCGACACTGAAGATAATGCAGGTCTCAAAATAGAAGAAGAGTAACCTCTTTGGCTTAGTCTTTCAGTCAGATTTATGGATTGATTATGAAATTGTTCCTCCTGGCTAATAATAGTGCGAAATCTTTTGTATTGTCCATAGGGTAAAGCTTTTTTAGTGGCTGAGGTATGAAAGCTAGATGCATGTAATAAAGAGTTCACATCTGTCGGTTTAGTATAAACATCAAAAGCCAGTTGACCGATATGTGCATCATGGTTCACTATAGTGTCCAAAAAGTTAATACTTGGATTGCCAATCGATGCAGTGAATTTAATTGTTGGGTGTTTGGCGTTCAAAGAGTCCACAAACAAATTAAACTCAGTTGAAGAACCTCTCCACATCAGGAAAACGTCATCTATATAGCGTAGAATGAGACTTCTGGGAACTATCCACTAAAACTAGTTACATACCTTCCGTTAATGTTGGTGCTGGTGGATAGTAGCAGGCTCCCAGAATTCTTATCACCCACCCTCCCATTCCAAATTATCCCTTTTTCTAATTTGGTTTGTATGTGCACCCTTGTTGTATATATGGTATTCTAAATTCTAGTGATTCACTAGTTAGTTTCTTCCCTGTCTGGGGCGCGGCGTGTAAGGAACTGACGCCTGGGTCTTGAGTTGGTGCATATAAACAGCAGTGTTGAGGACGCTGTCTGCTGACGACCGAGTTCGATTGCATCATATCTGTGGGTGATGCAGGCGACATTGTGCACGAGCCTGGGACCCCGGAAGAGAGGGCTCAGAAAAAACCTTATACCCGACTGGAACCAGCGTAGTGATGTGGTTCATGATGAGAATTCTGGGAACCCGCTACCATCCACCAGAACCAATGTTAACTGAAGGTTCTGGATGGCAAGTAAGGTTCTGGATGGCAAGTAACAAAAGCCTGGGCAGATATACCGGGAGTACTGTGCTTATTGGTCATAATACCCGGTCCGACAGCTGCTTCTTCGCTTGAAATACTTTTGATGAATGTTTATTTTCGCCCTGCACTGTTAAATGTTTCTGGCGATTGTAAGTTGATGAAAGTCTTTCAAGGTTTTATTCATGACTTAGCTAGAGATTACGCCAATACACCTATGATTTGTGGGGGAGATTTCAATATCAAGTTGCTACTTCCCACTCTATTTGATGAATGGGAAGACGCGCACCCGCTCATTCCTCCCTGGAATTTTGGCCCCAACTCCACTCCAACTAATATCCCCACACAAGCCAGATCCTTAAGGAATATTTTATCATTTTTTGACCTTGCCATTTTGAATGGTCGTGTCCCGGGCCACAAAATTCATGATTTTACTTTCAAGAGGGGCAACATGAGATCTATAATAGATTACTTCATGATAAGTTCTAGTTATTTCTTACAGGTTTCATCTCTACAATTTCATTGGTCCAAGCTGAGCGATCATGCTCAGCTGACAATACTTATTCATTTACCAGTTGCAGAGTCCTTAGGTGTAGGTGCCCTTCCGGTCCCTGTTATTATTAAAAACAAAATCAGAACCAACATTTCACCTGAATATTCCTTAAAATATAGTGATGCTTTGGAGGAAGTGTTACTCTCCTCTTATTTATCCTATGGCTCTCCGCTACAGAATTATGAATCTGCAATAACAGCTACAAGAGAAACTCTTTCGTTCGAAAAAGTAGTCAATTTATCTAATAGAGGCTACCCCATCAATCAATCCCCATGGTTTGACAAAGAATGCAGAATACTCCGCCATAAATTGTGGCGTCTTTTCTCGCTTAGTAAATGCATGCCTTCTGATAGAGATGCATTTCTTACAACTAGGAAGATGTATAGAGCATTGCTCAGCAGGAAACGTCTATCTTGGCAACAGGAACGAGGGCACCAGATTGAATTGCTCCTCATTAATGCAGACTATCGCGCCTTTTGGCGCACCATTAACTCCCTGCTTAACACTCAAAACATTACTTCTCCACATGCCTCCCTCCCGGAGGCTGTCTGGGCACAATATGTTTCAGCTCTATATAACTCTGAGCCTGATTTAATAGAAACTGACCTGGAAGCTCTTTCTGTGGTCCCTTATCATATGGATGCAAGTCAATCCAAAATAACTGGACTGATCACTGGGCTAAAGTCATCTTATGCAGCCGGTCCTGATCAAATCCCCCCCACTTGCATAAAATTAGCATCCTTTAACTGGGCAGCTATTTTAGTTTCAACATTTAAATTTGCATTATCTCAGCACTTAATTCCTGACTCTTGGCGTGGTTCCGTTCTAGTCCCCGTCTTCAAGAAAGGGGACAGAACGGACCCAGCCTGTTATCGTCTGCTTGCCATGCTCGATACCCCCGGTAAAATATTTGCGAAACTCCTTCTTGAGGAGCTCACTGATTGGTCAATTACTCATAAATTACTTCCCTCATCCCAAACCGGCTTCCGTCAAGGATGCTCCACGTTAGATAATGCATTAACTCTAGATCTATTAGCTGAAAAATATGTCACCAATAAAAAATATCCTTTATATGCCCTCTTTGTGGATCTAGAAAAGGCATTCGATTCCATCCCCCGTGACAGACTCTGGTTTAAACTGTTTAAGTTGGGTGTTCCTCCTCCCCTTGTGCAATCTATAAAGCTATTATACACTGAAACATGGGTGCAGGTGAGATGGGGACCAGAGGATCAGCTTTCCAGAAAAATTAACACTACATCTGGTTTAAAGCAGGGGTGCGTACTCGCACCCCTGCTTTTCAATCTATACATCGCTGACCTGCCAGCCTGTTTTACATCAAATCTCTCCTTACCTCCTCAGATGGGTGGCGCGCCCATTCCCATTTTAACATATGCCGACGATACTGTATTATTAAGTCTTACCCCGGTCGGCCTTAAGGTATCCTTTGAAGCATTATGTACTTATTGCAGAAATAATGGCCTTAAAATTAATACCTCCAAAACTAAAATCTTACCCATGGGCCCTCGGGCGTTACATCAGCCGCTTAATTCCACTATTGGAATCATTGATTGTGTAAAGGAATTTACCTATTTAGGCCTCCTGTTCTCGTCAAAATGTAACTGGGATCTTCATCTTCAACGAGTTAGCACAAAAAGCAACGGTATTGTAGGAGCCCTTAATAAAATAAAACATCAGATAATTTTCACTGGGATCAAACCTTTAATCAATCTTTACAACTCCAACTGGGTTAACTCAGTTTTATATGGAGTAGAGATTTGGGGAACCTCTTGTAATTTAAATCTATACAAATGGGATGGATTTTTTTGGAGGACGATCTTAAATCTGCCAAACTGCACTCCGATCCACCCGGTCTTGCTAGATCTAGATATTATCCCTGTGCAGGGCAAGGCCGATCTTCGCTTCTTACAGTTTTATAAGAAAACTATGCTGTCTATTTCAGACTCGATAGTTCGTAACTGCCTTCTGGAAGCTGCTTCCAGCAATTACCAGTATAAGTACTATCGGCACTTACGCACTATTTTCCTTAGCCTTAAGCTAAATCCAGCAGATTTGATCTCGAGTGGGAAATGTGACCTAATGGCAAATCTAGATTTCAAAAATCTTTTGACATCACTGCATTTTTCGCGATGTGTGATTCATTGTAGGAGCCTTTCTTCTTTGTCACAATATAATATCGCCAAAACTCACAAAGTTCGTGAACCATTTGTGACAAACTGTGAATCCCTTACTGTGTTAAGATGCATTATGAAATTGAGATATGGGGTTCTTCCCAGTCGACGATCAATAAACTGTCCGAACAGTTCGGCATTATGCATGCTCTGTAGCAATTGTAAAGATGATATAATCCATCTCTGTACTAATTGTGTAATCTCTAAAGATCTAAGATCACGTTGGCTAGGCAAATATTTAATAGACGACTGCTCTGTTAACTTTATTGACCTTCTGCGAGAATCTACACATTATGACTTAGCAAAGATATCAAATTTTGTATTTGCTTCCTGTAAAATGAAAGCGTGGCTTTTATAAATTTGTACATTTATATTTCTTGTATTTTATGTCTTGCATAAACTGTACAGTTTTAAAGACTCAATAAAATCAAATCAAATCAACTGAAGGTAAATAAATAGTTCTTTTGCATCAAAACAATAAACACCTTCTTTGGTAACAATTATCCTAAATTATCTGTATAATCAACTGTATGTTTATTGCAAATGCCACGTCTCACTCTGGTTATTCTGCAGTGGTAAAACCCCTCTTCTTTCTAGAAATATATTTGCAGAGTTTTTGATAATGTGCTATTATGTTAATTTTTTCAGAATATTCTTGCAGTAGGAAGATATGTACATTTAACTTTTTGAATGTTGTCTCTGTATGAATTTCCATTTTAAAAATGAATCTATGTTTTTAGCTTTACACACAGTTGAAAGTATTGTAGGTGCAGGCAATTTATGGTTACTTTATTAAGTGCTGAAATTATAAGTGTGAAATTCCCTAAAATTGTAACTTCAAAGCATCAGTTGTGCTTTATATTTTTGTTCTCTAGCTGTTAGTCGTACAGTCAATAGATGTTAACACAATCACATCTTTTTTATTGTCAGAATCTGATGAGGATTATTTTGAGGCAAGTGAAGGAGCTGTGGACACAGTGCAAGGGCACATTGTTCAAGGAAGGAAAGAAGCACCAAGTGAAACAAAGGAAGATACCGAAAATCAAAGCGAGGAGTTCACTGACCTACATCTCAAGTTTGAAGTGAAAGAGGTATTTTTAAAATCATTTTTCACATATAATCAATTCAAACCTGGTCAGTGTACCTAGAATGGACATATACCCAGAGTCATCACATGCCTCCATTACCCGCCAACTTGAAAAGAATACAAAGCTACTAACACTGTCTAGCACTGTAGGTTTAGAGAATACCCAAGGCAGAGGAGCAATGTCTTTGAGCCAGTAATTGTTGGGAAATGCACAATTGCACAGTTCAATGAAGTAAAGGGAGTCTGTTCAGCTAGTGGCGAGCAACTCTGCCTACAGCCTTGACCTGAGCCATAGCAGGGGTCAACTAATGGAATCAAACGCCCAGCTTGCAGGCCCGCTTAAGTGGGGGGATCAAACAAAACCGGTCAAGGGATAGCCCATGCCTGCAAAGGCCAGGACATTGAATGGCACAGGACCTCGGTATTTGACTTATTGAGATGCAACCAATTGTCTGCCATCCAAGCCCCCATCCTCACAAGAAAAGTTGATTTGTCAGAACACCACCTGGTGTCCTCGGGTGCATTGCACCTGCCTAACTTAGCCGCTCTAACAAAATGGGCAAAGCCAAGTCGTGTATATGTTCACCTGGGAGGGCTGGTGTTGAGAGTCATCTCCATAGGGAATTTGACATGTCTATAAATCTTGAACCGTTCGATGAATTTACTTGAAACAAATACTGGAGGGCCCAGACTGAATTTTTTTGCTAAGTTTCAGGCAGATTCATCAATCGTTTTTTTAATTATTTGAGCAGAATCGCAGTCACGCATTCCAGGGAAATTGTGTTGAGTTTTCCCTAGGCAAATCATGCCATTTTTAGAGGGGCGCCCAGCAAAACTGCTGAACAGAAATGCACCCTTCCTGTTTCAAAAGATGCACTAGCATCTAGAGAACATTTGTGTGTTTGTGTGATGAAATGAGCTGCAATAAATTTTAAATTATTAAGCAAACTCTAAGGTTCACGGACAGGCTGATTTGACCTAGATAAAATTCTAGATCTTCCTATGAACGCGTTCCGGGGAACACATGCCCAGTTTGGGTGTTTAGAAAAGGTTTCATCATGGCATTTATGTACTAAGAGTTCAGCTAACATCTTAAAAGCTTAACTTCCGAATTGTATTCAAATTTATTCAGTGGTGTAAAAAATATTAACACACATACATATTCATTCCAAGATTTTTGTTCCTCTGAACGTGTTAGCCAATCAGAAGGGATGCGTAAATTTGAAAACAACCATTTTGTTTTTGAGAGATGTTGCCAACGTATTCGTTCCGAGGAACAAGGTGTTTAGCCAGTCAGAAGTGATCACTTCTGGAAAGTTGCCATATTGTTTTCCTCCGATGCATTTCCTTGGAATTCATTCCTTTGAACAACACTATTTTTTCTCAAAATTTCACCCGGAAACATTTTAGTCAGAAATTAACCAGAGCAGATTTGGGTGCTGTGCGCCCTCATGATAGAAGGCATCCAGATATATGCTAGATGCACGTGCCGACTGCGTCAGGATTTAGACAGTAAGGCCCTGATTACGATTACAAAAAAATCGTTAAAAAAGTCGGTAAAAAAGTCGGTAATCGTTAAAACCATCTGTAAGCATGCTTACAGACGGTTTTAACGTCAAAAGTAAATAACGACCCTATTACAATTTGTAAAGGGTCGTTATTTACTTTTTTCTGTCGTTAAGTGTTTGATGAA
>JAVSBX010549950.1:0-10882 GCA_033119125.1 Desmognathus anicetus
TTTGACCCCTGAAATCTCTGAGTGCGTTAGAGGCTCTTAGAACAGAGATTCAGTGTTACCTGGCCCCCTGGCATTGCCAGCGTGTTGTTTTGTAGATTTTGCGCACACGCTTTTGACCCCTGAAATCTCTGGGTGCGTTAGAGGCTCTTAGAGCAGAGATTCAGTGTTACCTGGACCCCTGGCATTGATTTGCCAGCGTGTTATTTTGTAGATTTTGCGCACACTCTTTTGACCCCTGAAATCTCTGGGTGGGTTAGAGGCTCTTAGAGCAGAGATTCAGTGTTACCTGGACCCCTGGCAGAGCCAGCGCGTTATTTTGTAGATTTTGTGCACACTCTTTTGACCCCTGAAATCTCTGGGTGGGTTATTGCAGCAGAGATTCAGTGTGCATTTTACCCCTTGCCGGTCTGCGAGGTTGTAGAAGAACATGTCTGGTTTCTACAAACGTGGTAGTCGTAGCACTAGTCGACAAGGTAGAGGTAGGGTTCGAGGCAGAAATGTATTGACCAGTGCACGGTTTTCAACTACTGCTGCTGCCGCCATATGTACCGGAGAAGCTGAGATTGTAGGTGGCACACTGAGGCCACAAAATGAGAGCAGCATGTCTCAAGAAATGGCACAGCAGGTAGTGGCGGGACCGGTTGCACATCCTATTTTAAGAAAACAGGCTATCACAGCAGAAGTGCACCATGGGACCCAAGCCACACAATCTTCTACGGATATTATTGGGGAAGGGGAGCAGCCATCATCATCACCAGCATCTTCACCGTCACCACCAAGTGAAGGGCAGAAAGAGAGAGGGGAGGGAAAGGGAAGCATGATTACTCTACAACTCTCCAGTGAATCATTATCTGAGGAAGATGATGATGATCTAGACAAAGATTACACACCATCTCCTAAAAAGAGGTTGAGAGAGGTCTTTGAGACAGAACAAAGATCTGACATTCATACTTCAGAAGAGGAGGATGAGGGAGAAATTGGAGGAGGAGGGCGTAAGCAAGTCCAACAACCTCTGCAAAAATCTCTGCACAACACAAACAGAGAGCAGTTGCAAAAGGGTACTAGCCGGCAGAAGCCTCTGTATGGCCTCTTCACAAAGCAGCCTATTGATGCTAGTAGTGTGCATCCGCATCGTCGTAGGCCAGAGGCAACAGCACCAGCAAATCCACCGCAGCCAGCAGCATTACATATTCTGCCTGTTGATGCTGGTGCTTGTGTGCGTTCGCATGGTCATAGCCCAGCGGCAACAGTTACAGCATCAGCAAATCCACCGCAGCCAGCATTACAAAGCCCTCCATCACGACAGATTCCAACTCCAAGTAGGCAAACTCAAAGAAGTGAAGCACCGCGCAGTGGTTCCAAACCCCAATCCACAGTTTGGAACTTTTTCACAATTGAAAATGTGCACAAATCACGGCTTGCTAAATGCACTCTATGCCATAAAACAGTTAGTCGAGGGCAGGGAGGAAATTTAGGAACGTCGTCCTTAAGGGCACATTTGAAAAGGCATCATGCATCTGTCTGGGGAGAGTCACAAAAAAAAGAGCAAAGGCCTCATCCTCAGTCACCAACAGTACCACCGCTGTCACCACCACCACCCCAGTCTTCATCTGTTAACTCTCCAGAAAGTGTGCAACCACTCTTGGCGCCTGTTGCAAGCCCCAGCAGCCGCAGCGCATCTACTGCAGCACACAGTCCTAGCCCTACAACACCGTGTGCCAGAAGAACAAGCACCACACCCATGCTCCAGTCAACTGTCATGCAAGCATTTCAAAGGGGCCAAAAATATGATAAAGCTCATGACAAAGCACGCCTGCTCAATGCAAAAATGGCAGTAATGTTAGCTGTCGATATTCTGCCATATACTTTTGTGGAAAAAGCAGGTTTCAGGGATCTGATGGCAGTTGCAGACCCTCGCTGGGAAATTCCCAGTCGACACTTTTTTGCACAAACCGCTGTACCTCAGCTGTACAATGAAGTTGCTGGTGCCATAAAAACATTGCTTTCACGTTGTGAGGGGAAAAGAGTGCACATGACAATGGATTTATGGACAAGTGGGCAAAGCATTGATTACATGGCTATGACAGCACATTGGGTGACATTCCCCTCTACGACTGAGCAGAGTCAGTCACAACAACAAGGTCATGCTGTTCGACAACAGGCAACCTTGTGCATGGAAAGCTTTGAGGGTCGGGCTCACACGGGAGCCGATCTCTGGGACAAAGTGCAAGAGGTGGTGGGGAAATGGCTCACTCCATGTCAGCTACAACTTGGCTTTGTAGCAGCAGACAATGGATCTAACGTCATTGTTGCTTTGCGAAATGGAGGTATTATGCATGTACCATGCTTTGCACATGTGCTACACCTCATTGTAACACATTTCATAGGCCACTACCCAACTCTGCATGATATGGTTGGTACTGTGCAGAAGATCTGCTCGCATTTCTCTCGCTCATACAAATCCAGAAATGCTTTAAGCAAACTGCAAGTTCACCATGGCTTGCCATGCCATCGGTTGAAGACAGCCATTCCAACACGCTGGAATTCTACCTTGCACATGTTAGAGCGGGTACACGAGCAGAGGAATGCCGTAAGCGATTATTGCAATACGAACAGTCGCGCCTTAGATGGTGCATACCTTACACCCACCCAGTGGCAGATGCTGCCTGTTGTCTGCTGTCTATTAAAGTCTTTTGAAGAGGCAACACAGCGTGTAAGCCAACACAATTCATGCCTCAGTGAAGTACTGCCACTTCTGTATTTGCTGGAGAAGGAACTTTCAGACCTACAGAAGGAACACAGACTTCGAGGAGACACAGATGCAGCACAGATGGCAGGAAAGTTGCACTCTACTTTGCGTGTGGATCCACGGATCGTTGGCATGAAAGCCAACATAGAATATAAGTTGGCAACATTTTTAGACCCACGCTTCAAAACTAAGGTGGTTGAATTCCATCAATATATTGGGGTGGATGATAATGAGGTACAGCAGAGCTCGGGCTTGGGGCAAGAGCAAGACATCTTCACTGAATGCAAGAATGCCTTGACAGCTCGGTTACTTGGCATATTGACTGAAGAGAACAGACAGCAACAAAATTCAAGCCGCTCGGAGCAGGAGACGCTGCCCTGTACATCATTGCAGTCAG
Source organism: Desmognathus anicetus (assembly GCA_033119125.1). NCBI lineage: Eukaryota > Metazoa > Chordata > Amphibia > Caudata > Plethodontidae > Desmognathus > Desmognathus anicetus. The sequence continues at coordinate 3,147 of JAVSBX010549950.1, forward strand.
ATGATAGTAGAGCTCTGACACCCTTGCCTGTGGACAGACACAAAAGACTATGGGACAAACTCCTTCCACACTCTGACCTGCCTCGTGCTTCTCCTCACTCCCGGTCAGCTGCAGCAAGGGGGCCTACTGCTGAGCAGATGGTGGATGCCTACTTGCTGGACACATGTCAGCTGGGGCATGAGGAAGATCCTTTGCAGTTTTGGCTCAGCAAGCGATCTGTTTGGCCAGCCGCATTGGTAAAATTGGCCATTGAAAGCCTTAGCTGTCCGGCGGCTAGCGTACAGTGCGAAAGAGTTTTCAGTGCTGCTGGAGCCATTGTGACTGAAAAGAGGAGAAAACTGTCAGAGGTACATGTACAGCAACTGACATTTATTAAAATGAATAAACACCATATACCTCAGGACTATGGCAAGAAAAAATTCTATCCAACACCACAAACAGTGAGCGGGCTTCAGGAGGAGGACCCAAGCGTAAGCGGAGAAGGGGTAGAGAGCCGACAGGAGTTTCACACAGACAGCAGCAGTGGCAGTGAGTGAGTGCCTCTATGAGGGCTGTTTGTTTTCCCGATGTCGGCTGTGATTAATGACTGGTAGTATAACCCCAGTTGTTGTTGCCCCCTTAATAAAGTCAAATTTCTCTCCCCTTTCTTTACAAAATACCTCTCAGCCTACCAGAGATCCGGATGGTGGTCACGCATGTGGCGCGCCGCTCGCCTACATCTAGTCTTGCCTGCTCCAAGAGTTCTCCTTGGCTGAGTGACCACCAATATGATCAAATACTCTCTGACCTTCACATCCGAATACATTATACAATGTAGCATACTTCCTCTAATTATCCTATTTTTTTACCACCCATACTAATACGATAAGCATCAAATAGAGGGTTTGTCAGGATTTTGTGTCGGCGTAGTTGGTATAGTCGACGCCCAGGCCATCATCATCAAGCATGTCAAACAGGGGGCACGTGTAGAATAGATGTTAAAAAGACATGGAGAAAGACAGGACCCCTGTGGCACACCACAGTCCGATGTGATTGGGCATGCTGAACTTTCACCTGGAAAAAACCCTTGATGTATGGCCCTCAAGAAATGACTTTATCCAGTCCGCCGCTTTCTGCGAAAAATTAGCTAGGTCTACCAACCTATTGCCAAGCCTTGTATGATCAACAAGGTCAAACGCGGCCGCCAGATCCAACAATACAAGTATGGCGGGAAGGGAATGGGATTACCCTTTTTAATAATCTGGACAAGGTTATCCTTGAGATCCACAACCGCTGTCTCAGCGCCATGACGTAGCCTAAATCCTGACTGGTGGCGGGCACTTAGTAGATCAACTGATTCCATGTATTCCCTGATTTGTTTGTAGGCTATACAATCTAAAATCTTTAGTAAAAACAGGACATTGGCATGGTGGTAATAATAGGCCTGAAATTATTAGGCAATGTTGGATCCAGCCCCTCTTTCCTCAGAAGGGGGTTACCCATGAATCTTTCAGGCTCTGGGGTACCCGTGATGAACAAAAAGAGGCGTTTACAAATCTAGTTATCAAGGGAGCAAGGAGAACAACAGACTCCTTTATAATTCTACCCGGGCATGGACAAATACTCCCCCCTTGCAGGAAGTAGGATTCAATTCACCAACAAGCTTACAGACTTCTGCACGGGCAGCGCAGACACCAGCCAGGAGCGGGGGGATGCAAGGGTGCCCCATTTGGAGCAATTTCACTATTCCGAATGGCAGAAGCATTTAAAGAAGTGTTAATTTTGTTTGCATTTAGTTTTGTTTTGTACCTTTTCTTCCATTTTTTTATTATTTTAGTGTAATGTTAGTTTTACAAGTTGTAGTTTAGTTGGTTCCCCCCACAGTCCACTCCCCAGTTTATCCCCATAAAAAATAAAAAAAATATAAAATTGACAAAAGCACAAAAACATTTTTAAAACTGTTCCAAAAAATACAAAAAAATAACAAAATTTTACTCCTTAATCCTTTCCTTTCCCACCCAAGTTACAATTGTTGTTTGTGTTATGGTTTTGTTAGCAAGTTCATCTATTAATAATAGTAATTATAATACTACTACTACTACTGCTACTACTACTACTACTTCTACTACTACTAGTAATAATAATAATAATAATGTTATTAATTATCAATCATAATTATATCACATTCACCACAAGAGCACAAGCTGGACTTTTGCCATATGCTGATGCTCCGTATAGCTCTAGGGTCCAACACTGGTGGTGTCACTGGTCTGCACTTGTTACACTTAGCTGAGAGTATTTTCTTTTGTAGACTAATGCTGCCAGTTTATATTTCTCCCTATTGGCAACTGTCTTATCTTTCCGCCAGAGTCTTTCAGCCATTCTTTTCTCCTGCCTATAGTGAACAGTACACTTTCACCAGAGAACCATGCTTTCCTAAAGGTTTCATGTTTAGAAAGTTTATTGTTTGGCGGAGCCAAGGTATCCGCCACTGTCGAGACAATCTGATTAAAATGACACAGACACCACGACACCAGTGTCTCAACCTCACTGGAAATAGGCAACTGATCTAAAAGTGGTCCAGCCACCCTAGCAAAGTATCCAGCAGTAATGTTCTTAAAATTCCTTTTTAGTACTTAGTAGTACCAGGGTACAATATTAATCCGCAGCAGTTTTCCCGGTAACATCAGGTGGGATTCGATAGTAACGTGGTCAGACCAGGGGCAGGCCTTAATATTTAGTCTCTCTATTTTATTGTTATGGTTATGGTTATGATTGTATGTTTGAATAGTGCCAAAAACCCTTGAGCATCAGGGCGCTGCGCTACCGTCTGCTTATACTCCAGTGAGTGTGTGCGGTCCAACAGTCCAATGGTGCTTGTCAGGCAAGAGAGTAGTAACTCCTGTTGGTGTGGAGGTCAGGTGTGGCATGGCTATGGACCTCTTTAATGTGTAAGGTCGAGTACTCGCCAGTCGCCATCGCTATGTGACATCTATGTGATACGGTATACCCCAATGTATGTGGGATCATCTTACTTATGTGTCTATTTCCATGTGTGAGTGATCAAGGGGTGTCCTTGCTCATAAACTATTTGTCCTTTCATTAGCTCGGGGCCACTCCGAATATGTTGAGTTGTATGTGTGCCCCATCTGATGGGTTGGGTATTCACGGCTCATGAGTCATGGGTACAACCCACGTGCAGCATTTCAACCCTTGCGTCTCACATACCCCGACCCTTCCCTTCCTTCCGGCCCTGAAGGATAAGACGTGTAATGTGTTGGTTTATAGTAGTCATCAGTCTGTCATGGTTGCGGCTGAGCTGGGCATTATGTGAATGCGGCCCAGTGCTGCGTCTAGGACCCAGCGTATGTGCGTAGTGGGTATCATCCGCATAAAACAGTACATCTCAGAGGGAACAACAGAGTAAACATTCACAATCCAATTATCACTCAGCAAGATAAGGTCAATGTAACATACACATTAATTCAGCCAGTGGCTTAACATTCGGAGTAACACTAGGTTAGGGTTCTGCTTATTCATAAATTCCGTACTCTGCTTATTCATAAATTCCATAAGAGTCGACCCTTTACTCTGACCATACCTCTCTCCCTCACATGCTCCTCCTCAGGTGTGTGGTGACAGGGAGTGCATGTCTAAGGTATCTTCAAGGGGTACTATATAGTACTCTACACACTCTCTTAAGGCATAGTACAGTCAAGTACGATAAGACTGGCTGTCCAGACTAACATAATGGGGTTTTCTACAATATTTTCCATACCCATGCAAATATACTAGACTCAGAATGACAAGGGAATGAGGGGAGCATTTCTAGGGGGAAAGGGAGGGCGGTTATGGGACCGGTCATACAATAGTGCATAACATACTGCACTTATACTAAGACCTATTGCCATATAACATGCAGAACTGCGAGACCCTAGAACTTGTACAATACATTTCTGACTATAGTAAAATACGGTGTCAGTGGGAGCCGACACCGCCTACCTGAGGAGCCCGGCCGGCCCCTTCTCTGTCCGGTGAGAGCGGGTGCATCAGGCTCTTCCCACTGGTACAAACGTCTTGTCGGCCGCTTAAAGCTTCCGCCTTTGCCTCTCCCGAGGTATTCCAGCGGTCTGGCCCCCATAATCTGCTTCACTGTGTAGCCTGCCATCGGCCTAGATTGCATACATGCTGTCAGCAGTAAGGTGCCGTGCCACAACTTCCTGCTAGCGTCGATCAGCAGTAGGAGTTTCGCAGTACTCACTTTGTTGCTGCCGGTGTTACTTACCATTAACTCTCCTGCCTATGAGAGAGAGAAACCAATCTAGGTTATTACTCATGCGTAGGTGTATGCACCAGCTGTTCATAGCCCAAAAGTGACAGTGAATTAAGTCTCTGAGTAGAGACAGTACTAGGAAAGTTAACATAACCTACAACTAAAACATTAGCAGTAGGTTTAGTGAATTTGGCAACGAATTGCAGACATTCCTCATCAAAATGAGGTATATGATTGATGTGGTGGCCTAACATTACACTACACAAATAGTCACATTCTCATTTACAGTCAGCTTAATGACTAGCATCTCACATTTGCTGAATAGGGATTAGGGAGTGAGTGAGTCCCGAACGGTTATAGCCACTCCTCCACCTATACAAGTCTCCCTATCTATACACACACAGATAGACTTAAAGCCCTGCGGGGCCGCTAACTACTAGTCAATACTAGCATGTGCAGATGTGTCATGAAGCCAGGTTTCTGTAGTTAACATAATATCAAGCTCCTCATCCAATATAAAATCCACCACCTCAGTTACATGTCTAACCAATGATGACCTTGTATTTAACAAAGCAACTTTTAAAGGAGCCCCTTCCTCTCCCCACTTCCACAAGGTGGGCTCAAAATTATCAGAGTTTGGACTAGCCTTCATCTTGCATTCATTTCGTTCTAAGTAACCTACCTCTATACACCAGTGCCCTGGTCAAGGTCATCATATTCCCTAAAACAGTAGGCGTAACGTTCCCCCATTTCTTTAGGCACACTAATTCTCTTTGTAATATCAGCCTTCACATAAGCGTTTACCTGAGCAATTAATTCTACATCCGCAGGCAAATCAAATACAATCTCGGGTGTCGTATCTTTATCAATAGATCAGATATCATACTCAAATCTTCTGGCAAACACGGGAAGCAAATGACCTCCCAAATGTCCAGGACATCGTTCCAGCCATCCCTGTACCTACCAGGGAGAAAAGGTTGTGTCAAAGGGTCAGGAAACATGTTACTTTAATCCCACAGTCTCTGGTGCCAATAAACCAACAGAACGCACCGCTACCCGGCGCCGACCCGCTTGGACACGAACCGGCACTAACCGGCAGCGACGCGCCAGGTGCTGCTGATGCGCCAGCTGCCGTAATAAGTTGAACCGGGAGTCTGGGTAATGTAGTTCGAAGCTTTAGTTCTGCTGATTTTGACAGAAACTGAAGTGTTTGCATGGCAGGGAGAGCGCAGAGCGGGCTCCGGACTCCCCCACTTACGAACCAGGTGTACCTGTGAGAGCACAGAAGAAGGTATGAGGAGGCTTAAATTGAAATTTGTAATGAAGGGCGGTGCAAAAGAATATAAACAAAAAATACCAACACATGTATATCCAAACTTGACTCAGACTAATGGCCAAATCTGTCACAAAATAACAGATAAGATCAGATTAAGTAAATGGTGTAGTAGATAATCAACACCAAGAGAACAACAGGTAGCAAGTAGATTGTCAAACAAGCCGTATGTTGCAACCCTAATGCGCTGCAACCCTAGTGAAAATGGCGTTTCTTAGAATCTACCTACCTACCAACATCAACATCATTTGAGCCGGGAGTCTGGGTAATGTAGTTCGAAGCTGTAGTTCAGCTGAATTTGACAGAAACTGATGTGTCTGCGCGGTGGGGAGAGCGCAGAGCGAGCTCAGGAGCCTGTTAACTGAGCTGGTGCACTAACAATATGCTCAATGAGGTCCAGCCTACTTCACCTAGCAGCTGTACCTTAGTCTTGACTCTTGACTGTCCCATCCAGGAACAGATCCTCAATCACATGTATCTTGAATATTTGAAGTCGTGATCTTGAGTACCTACAGCTAGCACTGCCAACCTTACGGAGGGTAGTTCACTGACAGAGCACTCAGGAGGTGCACTATGAACTGCATGATGGGAGGCGATTCCTAGTCGAGTCACAGCCATTAAGGTCCAGAGCCCTTATGTCACAATTTTGCCATGTACTCCTCTATAACAAGCCCAGGTCCCTATGCCCGGCTGTGGCCTGGCCAAATTGCAAGTCTAGTCAGGAGTATCAGGAGTGGTCTGGCTTCGCACTTCTTACACGCTTCACAGCTGAGGGGGATGGGGTGGCTGTGTGCCTAGGTTCACCCTGACGCTCGCCTCTGATTTTACTAGAAGGTACGCAAGGTGGACAGGACACCCGTATACGGGCAAGGGCATACAGTGGTGAGGGAGGGTAGATATAAGGGGAGATAGACCAGCCACTCGCAAAACCAGAAGGAGCATATGTCTGAGGGCTCACTCCATTATAAGAACCACTTCGCTCACCTCACTGTCAGAGTCAGTTTTCGACTCTTGTATACACTGGTAGCCTGATGACCGCAGGAGTGCCGCCCTTGCTCGTATCACCATACGCTCCTCATAGGTAGTACCCAGGAGATGGGATGGTGGCGCAGGGTGGACTGGACACACACAACATCACACTCTCCTTCACTTCCTCCTCCTTCGAGCCATTCCGCACCCTTGCCCTTAGAATCGGCCATATGCCTGCTACGATCAGGTTCGTTACTCTACACATGGGGCTGCGCCATAGTAAAACTTTTTAACCCCTCCATATGAGGGCCCGAGGGCTTTGGAACAGCACCTGTAAGCCACGAACGTGAGTACCGCAGGGGTGATACAAACCAAAGTTTCATTACATTACACTTCAATGCCCTGGTCCATCCTGTATCCACCCTCCTCTAGGTGTCATAGCCCTAACGAGGCGGGACTGCGACAGCGCAAGCAGTGCAGCATACAGCCTATGCTGTCACAGTGTTCTAAGCAAATGCGCCCATACCTTCAATGAAGTTCTCACTGGGGACCTACGTAGCCTATGGACGTTCTCAAGCATGCTAGGAAGCACTGACTGCGCCCCCTGCCTGCACCCCACACATCACACTAAGTACTACTGACTGAGACGCTCATGATTTAACACCTTATCCTCTGCAAATATTGGGATGACGTGCTGTAGCTCTACCAAAGGGACAGAATCGGGGCAACCGAGAAGTAGGCCTCAAAAAGGGCCTTAAGTATCTAGAACTGTTGAAAATTTCTGTGCTATAGCATCAGTCATCATTAACATTAATATTAAAATCTCCTAGTACTAGTAGATATTTTCAAAAAGACATAGGTATTCATTTTAGTTGTTTTTAATGTAATTTAAGACTATATTTTGTAAAGTAGTTTGATGGAAAAATAGTTTGTTTCCTGTGAGTTCGAATAAGCTCGCAAGGTTCGCACCCATTCATTTCTATGAGTGCGAGCCTTTCGAGCTTTCTTCGAGCCTTCGAGCCTTCGAACTTTTTTCCAGGTTCGAAGCAGGTTCGAAGTGCTCGAAAGTTCGAAAACGGCTCGCGAGCTTTTCGAACTTTGTCATTAAAGTTCGAAAAGCTCGCGAATCACTTTCTCTGAGGGTCGAACATCACTACTTTATTTCCAGCGCGTGCCGTGAAG
>JAVSBX010551050.1:0-10864 GCA_033119125.1 Desmognathus anicetus
CGCTGCAGAGAGACAGCGCCGCCTTCTTACAGTGGCGTTGTCTCTCTGCAGCGTCCGGCTTTTCGTTATGGCCCATTTAGACATCTCATTTAGACATCTTCGTTATGGCCCATTTAGACATCCCATTTAGACACCTGATGATGCCTTTGGCGAAACTAGTCGTGCGAAGTAAATATTGGTGTAATATGAGGCCTTTTTTGATTGTATATACAACCATGGGATTACAAATGACAATCTGAATTTGGATTTTGTGAATTATCTACTTCACGAATAAATATTTCACTGTTATATATGAAGATCATCGTGGGACTGTTCTTTTGTTTGGAGGATGCATGAACAATTTTAGTTCTTGCATTTCAGTCTAGCACAGTGTATCTGATCGTCCTCAATCAACTTTGGAGAAAAACAAATTTTTTCAATTCTTTCCAATTTCATTTTTTTTCCAATTTTTTTCAATTATTTTCAATTCTTTTCAACTTTTGTACACACTTTAGAGTATTTTTTCTATACTTATGTGTACTTTATTTTTGATTCAAGACTGTTATAGGAGCCTTTCGGCCCACCCATAGAGTGTGCAGGTGTATCACGGGTTTCGACCTGTGTGGAATATTATTAAAGACCTAGATCAAGCAAGTTGCATCTTTTGAGGATAAGCTGTTTAGGGTTGAGACGTCAGTTTCCCCGGAGAGGTTTTCATGGTTCTCCAATCGGAAGAAGAGGTGGGTTGTCTCTAAGCCGACGGCCAAACATCCTGCTAAATTGCATGTGTGGGCGAGGATTACAACGGACGGGTCAGGGCTGCTACTAGTTTTCGATGCCATTATGGACACTACATTTTACAGAGAGAATATAGTGGACAAAACACTGGTATCCTGGCTGGAGTAGGCTTACCCATATGACTTTCAGAGGGGTCACCTGACTTAGGAATGATGATCTAAATCACACGAGTGCTAGTAAGTACTTGGAGGAGAAAGGCATAAGGTGTCTGCATACTCCCCAGATTCTCCAGACTTGAATCCTATAGAAATGGTTTGGGCCCATATGAAATGGTGCCTGCATGCTCACCACAAACCAACTAACCTCCAAACCTTGGAGGAAGGCATGCATAAGTACTGAATGACTATTTTGACATGCAAGGCCTGCCAAAGACTGATTGAGCACCTAAGGAAGGTCCTACTAGAGGTTGTGGAGCAAGAGGGAGGAGCAACTTGATAATGAGGGCAAAACCACCTGAAGTTGTCAACTTCTCAAAGAACACCATACTGTGAAACATGTCAGTAAAGTGCGTGAGAACCATGCTGAGAACCATGGCAGTTCTTTTTGTATTGCTTATATATCACCTGACATTATTAAATAGCTTTAAAAGTGAGAAGCAGGCATTTGAGAAACAGCTTGTGGTGGTGGATTTGTCTACTCTCAAATTTGCTTTTATTTTAATTGTGATTGAAGAAGCATCCACATCCACATTCCAATGGTGAATGCACTCCAATAGTGTTTTGTATCTGCAAGCTGCCCTTACTAGGCCAATTTGTATTGATTTCTTGCACCTTACTCTCCATCTAGTTCATTTCTAGGCATTCTGTTACATTTCTTTGAGCCAAAGGAGTAAAACTGCTAACCTCTTCTCTTACGTCTAAATTCTTACATTTTTTAAATATCAATATGCTGCATTATTTGGGAGTAAATGGGTCCCATAATAGATCAAAGAGTAAGTTTTAAAAAAAGGAAAATGTGCAGGTGAAAAGCTTTCATTGTACACATGCTGCCAATTTGATCAATAATGTAGTTTTAAAACACCACATGAAAATACATTACAAATGCAGAAGAAATGTACATGAAATGGGAGGTTTTAACTCAAACTTCCAATATGGTTGTTTTTACATACAGAAGGCCCTTGAACATGAAAGGGCAGACACATTACTTTGCCTTACTGAAGGTTTAGGGCTTTAAAAAAGAGTCCTGTGTCATCAGATGCAGAAACGTGGGGGATAGAGTGCAGCAACTCTGGCAGCCAAAGAAAAGGTCACGTCTTGTACGTCTCCATACCATGTCCACGGTAAAGAGTTGTAGAGAGAACAGGAAACAATAGAAGAAATGCATCAATTTCCAGCATCCCAAGAGATTTGGCAGTTGTTATCCTGCAAAAAAAGATAAGAATAACACAGATTTAACAAGCATGGAAACTGTAAAATGGGGCATATGACCCTGATTATGAGTTTTGCCTTAGTGCTAAAACTCGAATAAATATCGCCTGAATATGACTTTACAATTTATTGCTGTTAGGAATTATGCCCTGGCCACCCCTGCACCATCTTTATTTGCCCCACTCCTGACTTCAGAACTGGCATTATGCTGGGAAGGTAGCTGGGTTGCCGGCTTGACTCCTCGGTTGCCTGGCCAATGGCTGCCTCACAATGGGACGTCCCATAGATTAACATTGCCTGGCTAATGGCCGCCGCTATTCTAGTTATGTTATGTTATAAGGTATTTATATAGCCCCCAATACAGCTATTGCCATCTGTTGGGGCTGCTCATCACCAGCACCTGTTGAGAGAGGGAGAGAGAATGGCAGGACACAATATACATTTCATTTCCTCACATGTAACATCAGGCCTATGCTCTGAGAGACTTGCAGAGTCGTGCAGTGGGGGAACCAGTGTGGTGTTAGGTGTTGTGTGTGTGTTGGGTTGTATAAATAGAGGACAGAGAAGATAGCCTCTAATTCAACATATTCAATACCTGCACTACACCCTCTGGGGCTTAAGTGCCAGCACAGAGCACACAGCACAGCCGTGTTACCGCTGCCGGGTTCCATGCTGATGGCCATCCCCTCACTACTTGAAGAGCATTTTACAATATACATTACGGTACTGGATCTATACAATATATTGAAATATGGTATATTACAATAGAGTACAACATATCCCAGTATTCGGTGCTCGGTGTCAGCACAGAGCACACAGGAGCAGCCATATTACCGCTGCCGGGTTCCGTGCTGACAGCCCATCTATCTTCTAATCTCTTACACCTGATCCCAATAGACAGCATAGTGAGCGTGGAATTAATATACATACTGTATACGCATTCATAACAGTTCAGGTCCATGAGGACCAATGGAGACTAACCTGGGGGCAGTCCACCCCTATTCCCGTTCCCTGTGTATTGCTATAGTGGACTGCCTGCACGTGAGCAGCAAGGCAGTTGAAGTTGATTGCTGGTAGACGCCACTGCCACTCTTACCACCTCTTAACAGTCTCATTAACAGCCATGTTGGTCCTTAGAAGTTCGTTGTTAGGAATGTCCAGCCGCCCATGGGCTAGGGCACCCTGTTACATCAGGTTCAATTCCCTACTTCCACCAATCCCTGCCATCCTAACCCTTCCTTACGCCCTCCTACCCCCAGAACCCTGATTGCCAGGCCCTTACCTGCTCACAGCCCTTACCTGCTCACAACCCTTGCTGCGGCCATCCCAGCGCCAAACGCATCAGGATTAAACATTGTTTGGTGCTCTTCCTCACTAGAGCGATCGGTTCAACAGCGGGCCACTCCGGTAGGAGGTACCGCCTCCTGGGCCCTGTGCACCAATCAGGTTCAATTCCCTACTCTCACCAATCCCTGCTGTCCTAAGCCTTCCTTACGCCCTCCTACTCACAGAACCTTGATCACCAGGCCCCGACCTACTCGCAGCTCTCGCCGCGGCTGTCCCAGCGTCAAATGTTTCAGGATTCAACATTGTTTGGCACTCTTCCTCACTAGAGCACTTGGTTCAAAAGTGGGCCGCTCCAGTAGGAGGTACTGCCTCCCAGGCCCTGTGCACCAATCAAGTTCAATTTCTTACTTCCACCAATCCCTGCCATCCTAACTTCCTTACGCCCTCCTACCCCCAGAACCCTGATCACCAGGCCCCTACCCCTGGAACCCTGATTGCCAGGCCCCTACCTGCTCACAGCCCTTGCTGCGGCCATCCAAGCACCAAACGTATCAGGATTAAACACTGTTTGGCCATGCTTTATATTCGGAGTCCTGCCCTGCCGTGTATCCTGAGTACTGCCATGCCTTGTATCTTTAATCCTGCCATTTTGAATCTTGCCCTGTCCTGTATCCTGACTCCTGCCATGTCTTGTATCCTGATTTGTGTATGTTGCTAGTGGTGTTTTGTTTGCACCATACTTTTTGACCTCTGCCTGTTTTCATGCCTTGAGATTGCCTAGCCCTTGTTTGCATTTATGCTGTTCTGATTTTGGTTACTGACCCTGGCCTGTAATTTGACTTTGTGAAATTGCATCTGGTCCGAGGTTTTTTTGGGACTTTCTGGATTCTGCCTGTTTGTTTGGTGGGGGGCTCTCTGGAGGGGCGGTAATGTTAGGAATCATGCCCCGGCAGCCCCTGCACCATCTTTATTTGCTCCGCTCCTGACTTCAGAGCTGGCGTTATGCTGGTAAGGTAGCCAGGTTCCAGCCAGAATCCTTGGTTGCCTGGCCAGTAGCCACCTCACAAAGGGACGGTCCCATAGAATAACATTCCCTGGCTAATGGCCGCCGCTATTCTAGTGACTACTCTGTCAGACTAGAAGTCCTTTGTCTATGCCTATGCCTCAGTCTGTTGTCTATACTGACTGACTAGTCCTTTGTCTATGCCTATGTCTCAGTCTGTTGCCTATATTGACTGACTAGCTTAAGATGGCCATCTATGCTTCTGTGCCGGTTCTGCAGAACTGCTAGTCCTACATTTGTTTCCATGCTTTCCCTGCTGAGTCATGACAGTATTTTGTTGATGCCCCTGATTCCCTCAGTATATAAGGAAGCTGCTGGTTAACCAAGTCAGTTGTGATCAACAACCGGATCGTGTGGACCTCCTGCTGCAGACCCAAGCCTTTGACCTAACCTGAGACTGCTGAATCCCTGCCTGGTTCTGACTGACTTTGCTGATGCTGACTCCTGCCTGATATCAGTTCTGACTTTTGTCTTTGCGTTGTTGGTACCTTTGCTTGATTAATTCATGCCTGGAGCTTGCCTGAGAGCTTGCCTTGTTTTTAAGTTTTGTCTTGACTCCCAAGGGGGAGTACCTGTTCCTGACTCCAGTGATGGATTACGTGTTCCTGACTCTGGTGGTGGAGAACCTTGTCTGACTGACTTGTTGTTGCCTGACTTTGGCCTGCCTTGTGACTTGCCCTGTTTTGTCCTGGTCTGTACTTCTGCCTGCCTGATCCTTGTTTCAGACCCTGCCTGTATTGACCTGTCTATGCCTAGTCCTTGCCTGTACCATTGCCTATCTGATGCCTGGTATTGACCTCTGCCTGTTTACTGACTATGAGAATGGCACGCCCTCCATCATGCTGTTTGAGGTGGCCTCTCAAACAAGTTATAGTCACACCTGGTATGCTATACTGGGGGTTCTCATTGGTGAGCATGATACCAGTTCTGAAGCCTAAGTCCTGGACCCCTTCTAGTATAATTACTATGTCTAAACCCTGTCTCCTGTTCTTGTCATTACAGGTGCTGACTTCCAGGATGTTCACTGGTTCCTGGCTGGAACCCCCTTTTTTTTTCTCCTCTGCGCAGTCCAAAGGGGCTGGCATGGGAGTGTGAAGTGGGTTTCCAGTTCCTCTCGCTCCTCCAAGTCCTGGTAGACCCAACAATTGCAAGCTCAAAAGGGGTTTTACTCAAACTCATAATATTGCTGCTTTTACTACTGTATGTTCTAGACACAATGTAATACACCCATAATACGAGTTTGAGTGAAATCTTCTTTGAACTTGAGATTCAAACATAACTCAGAAGGAAGGCAGAAAACATATACACAAAGGTAACCACTTTGCAAATAAGGCCCACAGAATAATAAGGCTGCTTTTACATAGGCCATAGCACATACTGCAGTAAAAGAACCAGTATGTTGACTTTTAGTAAAGCCATCTATGAACTTGAAATTAATTGCTAAGTTAAAAATCAGGCAGAATTCACCCAAGTTTTATCACATGAAGCAAAACTCAGAATCAGGGCCTTAGAAACAGTATGTCTTTACGTACTTATAAACACACACAACAGTACCAACAGCAAAACTCACAAAGTCTAACCCACTCATGTCTATGGAACAGTGCGTGCAAAAGACACTCCAATATGGCTGGCCGCTCGCCTGCTGTAGAATGCCAAACCTGAAACAGATGACATTTTGTGCACACTCATGTGCTTATATCATAAAACATTGGGCTTTCTGACATGGGATGCCACTCCGACCCGGGCTGTGGGATACAATGCTTTACATGTACGCCATCAGGCAATTATAAAACGCACACGTTACTGTATGCCGAACAAGTCTTACTCTCTCGTGCCCAATCAGTAATGGGCGCAAAAGCCACTCAAATATGGCTGCCGTAATACAACAGCAGGTGCCATTTTGCACATGCGCACAAGAAGTAACTTATTGTCCCTCCAAATATGGATATAGACGGACATTGAAGGACATAGGTGAATATAGATGCGCTGATCGTGCTGACAACACACAGTCACCAGATTCACAACACACCGCCATGTAGTGTAGCAGCAGGTGAGTGCATGACTACCAAAGACACATCTCACAGGCACCACTGTGTACTGTACTGTGATCGGCAATCTCCCCCGCACCCTGCTTCGGTGCTGCACATTAGCGACTTTCGCAGGTGAAAAATGATACAGTACAAACTCTGGGTTTGATGGCGCATGCGCATGCGCAGTGGTGTCTCATTCCAGGTGACCTCTGGTGGTTACTTGACAGTACTGCAATGTGCAGAACTTGGCGAACAAATCACACATGCGCTATGGTGTCTTGCTCCAAGCGACCTCTGGCAGTTCAATTGAGGTACAGCAGCACGTTCCCTGGTCATGTGTCTTTTAGGCTTCCTTTATGCTAATCCATTTTCTATTGTGTATAAGATGTGCATACGACATGTCGATCGATTGCATTGCACCTGCAATACCCTCATTGTCCAAAAGCCTCAGAAAGTGGCACAGCCGTATCTGTAGAGATAAATATAGATAAAAAGAAAAATTAAATCTAGTTGACACAGATGGAAAGGTAAAAAAACCCAAAATAAATACCATAGAAGCTTTACTTTCGTCCAACTTATTTTAAAAAATAAAATAAATACGAATAAACATTCTCCTGTGTCCGCATTCCTCTGAGGATGTTTTTGTAAATAAAAATTGGCAAAGTGGAGCAACTGAATGGAGTGAACACTATACTGATATCCGACAATCACCCCGAACTACAGAATGCAATCTATGTGGCAGTCTCACAGATGCCTGGAGTTCCAACTGTGAGGAAGGCTGGGTACTTGCACGAGGCATGTGTAATTAAAGCTATGCAAAAGCCAAATACTGATGCTTACACAGACTTGGAAAACATAGGCTTAACAGAGCTTCCTAAACATAGAGGCCTGCCCAGCATATCATTTCAGAAGCCAAAATCATCCCAGGTGCTGAAGGATCAGAACACTGTCCAAGCACCAGGGGAAGACTGTCGCCTGGCCAAATTTTACAAATCGATTTTTCCTTCACTAATTCCAATTTTGAAATCAGTATGCCAGCTAGCTGAAGTGAAATGTATCAGGTGACCTGAATCCAACAGGGATATTTTAACCCTAATTACAAAGCCAGATATGGACACGCCTCAGTCACAAAAGACACACTTACAGTACGTCACTCCTAAATGTTGACGCAAACATTTACACCAGGCCTGGTGAACAAATTGCCAAATAAATGTCCCTTAAGAAGACTGCCAGGAACTTGGCTCCATACCCTTCCCCATTCCATTAGTTGCTAGGACAAAATAATTGGTGGGAGGCGGAACTGGTTCTCTACTCAGATGCTAAGAAGAGCGTTTAAGGTGTCTGTTCTTATCGCAGTCACTGCAGCTGCGGCACAGCGTCTAGGATAACGTGTGTGACGACAGCAGAGGTACCGTGCTATTCTTGGCATTCTGGCCGCTGCTGGGCGCCCGATCTACAGCGCATGTGCTGTGCATGGCAAGCTATGGATTTCACTTACAGCAGAATCAACATGCAGGGAGCAGCAAGCAGCAGCCAGGGCTAACACCAGCTTTTGTGTGATATTAGTCATAAGAGCCGAGAATCGGGTTGGAGTGAAGAGTTAACTCCACTCGCTGCCTATCTCTTAGGGGAAAAAGGGAACATAAGTGGTCTAGTAGGAATTAGGTCATTGTTAAGATACTTTCTTGAGAAGAAGGCATACACTACCATAACAATTGTCGGCAAAACACAGCCATATCACTAGCAAGGAGTTTTTTAAAACGCTCCTGATTAGAGATGCGGCTAGGCCATGAACAGCACCTGTTTGTTCCGGTAGATGCTCTGTTAGTAGGCGCCCGTCCTACTGCTCATGTGCCGGGAATGAAACACTGTACACGGCGCATGCACAGTAAGGCAGGCGACTGCAAACTGGGGTGTTAACACCTGGACTGTGCCAGGGCTGGATTTACTCCTTGGGATCCCCTAGGCACTTGACCCTGGGGCTGCCCACCCCATCCCCGGGCAATGAATTGACAGCATTTTTTTTGCTTCAATATGCCCCTGACATCATCCTGAACAATGTCATCTCACACTGCACACCCTTATCGGTGAAGTTATTACGGGAAAACAAGAATGTCAGGTAATAATTTACACAAAAATATTCCCAGACCATTTTAAGTTACAAAAACGCTGTACTTCGCATAGTATACAAGAAGCTAGGCACCCCCGACCACCCTGTGGCCAGGCACCCCTAGGCAGCTGCCTAGTTTGCCTCATGGTAAATCTGACCCTGGGCTGTGCGCCACCCTTTTGCTGGCATACAGTCCAGGAGTTAAACCCGAGTCAAACATGGGCCAGTGCTGTGCTAAGCATTGTCCCAAAAATTTGTGAGACTAACTCCTGGGACGGTTTCTTACGTTTTGCCAGACATCGGCAACTAAGTTAAACTATCGAAAGGCAGTAGTATACAGCAATGTCCCTTTTTAGTTTTTTGCCTTATGACGTTACTTGTTATATAATAAAAATTCAAAAGTGCCTGTTTGTAAACAGGGCTCCAGGTTGGTGCTAGTCAAGACATCGCAGGAACTTTTTTTTTTCCGGTCGATGCATCCACAGAAGCATACATTATGGTCACAGCATTTTTGCCTGACCCAAGTCAGGTGTCCATTTTAGGGTCAGGCAAAAATACTGCAATTATTGCTTCACGACTACATCCTACCGTCTCCTTCACCCCCATCTCAGCCACCTACCCACCGCTGCCCAACGTTCCCCCATTCCCGCAATACTCCTGTGTGCATTTACATTTTTTTACGTATGGCAGCCAGCCAACTGCTTTGTGATAGCAAAAGCTGCCTTTTACCTCTTCTGTGCTGCCGTATTTCCACTCCTTCCACACTGCTCCCACAGTTAACACTTTTTTATAGCAGTCGGCTCCCTACTATATCCTAGCACTGGCCTGCTTTCATCCTCTGCTTTGCCTCACAAACCCACAAACTGTCTCACCCACCTTTCTCACCTCACCTCACCTGACAGACCTCACCCACCCAGTCTCTTCACCACACCCACACACCCAACCATTGCTTCACCTCACACACCCACAGTTTCACATCACGCACATACTCACCATCTAACTTCATGCTCACATGCAATTCACAAACTATTAGGCATCTTTTGCACCTGTGCACGGCTGTTTGGTGTCAGTTGCGTCAGCCTTCCATCTGGTGTGTTAATTGCAATTTTGGAAGTGAACAGTGTCACTTACCCCTGGTGTGAATGTTTTGTGGATCGGGCCCAAAGAAAGGTCAGATTTTACATCATAGGCGAAGGGAACTAGATTTTTTGTAAAACTGGGAATATCGAATGGAACACACTGTGAAGGACAAAGCACCCGCATAAGTGCTGTCATCGTGACCTGGACAGTTCAGTCTACCACTTTTAGTTTTTCTTTTAATTGCTCATAGTTGCGTGAATGCAATTCCCCTTATTTTTAGTTGCAAAGCTATTTAATTATACTACTTTTCAGTGCTTGATTTTCTTCCCTGTCTGCGTCCATTTTATGATGTGACTGATTGTTTAACATCCCTAAGGCAGATGTTACATTTCCTTCCTTCTGTAGAGTGCATAGGAAAAAAGAATAACAATGTTGCAGCTGCTTAAGGGATTGTGTAAACAATCAGTCACATTACAAAATCGATGCAGCCATGGAAGAAAATCAAGCAGTCAAAATTAGTATTATTAGGCAACTTTAAAACTAACAACAAGGGGAACTGCATTCAGGCGACCGAGAACACAAATGAAAAACTAAAAGTGGTGGGCTGAACTGTTACAGAAAGCCAACCTGTTTAAATATGCCATGACTTTTGAAAGCAGAATACGTGATTTGTTTTGCTGTTCCAAACAAAAGAAACGATTTTCATAACAAGTTCTTTAAAAAGTACTGGACTGGGGTGTAGGAAGGAAACACCGCGATCTGATGCAGTGAGCCAAAGGCCAATCACAGAAAGCTCTACTTCAGTGTACCAGACGCACTGGAACTGCATTGTGCTGTGGAGGCACTGGTCCTGTCTCCACGATGACTAGACTGGAAAAGCACTGGTGTCACTGTTGTGTGTGAAGACAGTCTGTCTGGTGTGCGTGTGTTTTATTTTTTCCCGCCGGCTAGGAGCCAAGTGGACCCCTAGGCTGGTCATATGTGTGTGTAGCATAGGGGTTTGGGTGCTCCCTTGGGTGCCCCTAGTCGCTGCTGGGGTCGCGTGCGACCCCTGATCAGCATAGTAAGATGGGGAGGGTCCCTGGGAGGGTCCTACGATGTCCCTAGGAACCGGTAACTCCCTGCCCTAGGCTCAGCTAGTGAGTCTGGG
>JAVSBX010552152.1:0-19762 GCA_033119125.1 Desmognathus anicetus
CCTCACTTGTCAGTGTAAGCGCAGTGTGTATGTCCTCACTTGTCAGTGTAAGCGCAGTGTGTATGTCCTCACTTGTCTATGTAAGAGCAGTGTGTATGTCCTCACTTATCTATGTAAGAGCAGTGTGTATGTCCTCGCTTATCAATTTAACAACAGTGTGTGTTGGTTGGGTGGCTGATCTGCTGCTGGTGACGGTGCACCCAAAATGGCCACCTGACGTGGTGTAGCATGACGCAACGTCATGCAATGTTAGATGGCCGCGCCCGGGGGAATCCAAAATGGCTGCCCGATTTGCGTCAAGATGGCAGCACCCTATTACTGATTGGTAATGGCAGGTACTGCAGTGGGAACCAGAAGGTAAGTTTAATAGGGAGGGAAGGGTTTTTAAGCTAATTTAAAGTTAGTTTTATGGGAAAAGGGGCTGTAAGGGGTAGTTTAAATTACAGTTGTGTCCGTGTTATTTCTAATGAATTAAATGCTGATGAACTCCTAATGCAGCCTGAAGGCTGCATTAGAAGTTCATTAGCATTTAATTACAGGTTACAAATAAACCCCTAACATACAATTCATGCACGTTCAGGTTTGTACAAAGGCCCAGTTTAATACTTTGGAAACACAATTTGCGAGGCCACCAGAATTGAGTCCATCCTTGACCGACACTGCGGGGTAGCTGAAACACATGAAATCTCCCATGATCAAGTGACTACATTCCCATGTTTTTTGTAAACATAGAATGTGACTGTTTTTACTAAGCTGAAGCCAGTCGCTGGTATCCCTTTTGCTTGCCCAACCTGAACAGTTCCACAACAGCACATTTCTGACATAATCATTTATTTTCGTGGGAAACAAGAAGTGGGCTGCTAAAACACATTTTTGGGTGTGGCTGTTCCCCCACGGACCTGGCCTCAGAATTAAGCTTGGAGGCACATACGACTCTAGTTACAGTCCTGTTTCCGTACCCAACCTCTCGCCAAAACCAGAATTGTCACCCCATGTACCTTATGGCATGGTATTAGAACTGAAACCACCCTCCCAACTACCACCAGCCCCTGTCAAACGGTGCTTAACGGGCGTTAAAGAAGGGCCCCGGTATTCCAGTGGTTAACAACCTGCGGCCGTGCCCTCAATAGAGCATTGTTTATACTGTGAAGGGATCCCTTGGTCCCAACTTGGGTGTTAGCACTTTGGTTTACCCTTCTTAATGCTGCACACAAACCCGTAGGCAGATTTACAGCTGCAGTGATTATTTGACCGTGGGTCGGCGCCCAGGATCAAGACAGAGCCAGAACATTGTTCACTCACATGATCAAATACTCTGTGGCTTGGTGGGGTTGGAATAACAAACCTAAGATCCTTAACCCCACTCAAGTCACAGTGCCTTGTCCCATCAGTTAAATTGACCACATCAGATAAATTAACGGCACCAGTCACGGCACACAGTGGGCGTGTTGTGGCCGGGCCCCACTGATAGCTGCTCTGTGAATTGAGTAGCCTACTCATGGGCCCTACTCAGGGCCATACTTTCATGAATTGTGAGTAATTCATGGAGTATGCTTATGAGTGGGCTCTGAGTACCCTACTCATGAGTATACTCATCCCCTACTCAAGTTACATGAATTGGGCCCTGTAGTTCCTTGGTGAGGGGCAACAATGTCAATTTAATTTATTATTATTATTATTATTATTATTATTATTAATAATAATAATGTCATATCTATCATGCTCTGTATATTTTCTTGGCATATTTGTTTACGTAGGGCAGCAATTTCAAAGTCATCAGATGACTTGTGAAATCAACTGAAACTTTAAGGTCTGGATGATGTCTGAGGATGGGCAGAATGACTCCTAAAGTTGTGTAATGGCCATTCCTTAATTATGTCATATGTCCGTGCTAGCGTACACAGGCCCACAGCAACGCATGTGTGCATGGTAGAGACGTGCCTCCTGCCTGCGCAACGTGTATGCAATTATTTCTGTTTTGTTATAGCTACAGCACCCTTCCTTTAATGTAATTTTTACAAGCGGTTGCAGTTGCATGAATGAAGAATGTACGGATAGTCTCAACTCTCGTATTTGCTTCAGGGCTGTATTCACTCCTTGGGATCCCCCTAGGCACTTGACTCTCGGGTGCCCACCCCATGCCCTGACATAATTCTGGACAATGTCATCTCACGCTGCCACCCTTAGCAGTGAGGTCACTCTTGGCATTTAAGGGAAAGCAATAATTTACACACAAATATTGCCAGACCATTTTAATTTACAAAAATGCTGTGGTGCACTTAATATTCTATATAAACTAATGGCTGGGCACTGGTAAGAGTCAGCCTCTTACCAGTGCCCAGCCATTAGTTTGTTCTAAAATTGACGTGACGAGATTGGAGATCATCCTGCGGGCGATCAATTTGATGACGGTCTGCGGTAAATATGTGCAAGGTGATCGGGTCTGTTGATGGTACCTTCCTCGGTACAGTTCGGTATGTTTTCATCTGGACCTCCTATAATTTTCATGATATAACTTGATGTTCTGCATTTTCTCTCCATGTTTTCAAAAACGTGCTGCGTTTCAACGGATGCTCTCCATAGTAGAATCATGAGGGTGATGTTATGCATTCTTTCCCTATTTTTAGGGATGGTTTAAAAAAAATGCGCTACAGAATGGCCGAAGCCCCCTCTAGCTTTCGCTTTAGGACACAGCAGCAAAGTGCATCTAGTGTGGCATAGAGGGCATCGGTGCATCCTGCATGGCACTGACTTGTGAAGGGCGCGATCCCACAAAATACTGTTTGGCTCTGTGTATTGTTCAAAACTTACCTGCACATTTGTTTTGTTTTAAATAATCGCCCCTGACATCATCCTGGACAATGTCATCTCACGCTGCACACTGTTAGCAGTGAAGCCATCCTTGGTATTTACGGGAAAACAAAAATGGCAGGCAATAATTTACAAAAAATTTTTTACCAGACACGCTGCACACTCTTAGCAGTGAAGTCACTCTTGGCATTTAAGGGAAAGCAATAATTTACACACAAATATTGCCAGACTATTTTAATTTACAAAAATGCTGTGGTGCACTTAATAGTCTATATAAACTAATGGCTGGGCACTGGTAAGAGGCAGCCTCTTACAAACAACCTGAGAGTATATTGAATTTGGCTCACAATACAAGTGTATATTTATTCCATCCCATGAAAGCTATACTGTGCACCACCCCATTAGCGTTAAACAGTGATCCACTTCCCTTCCAAACCAAACAGTCTTCCACTCCCCAACTGAGCTACATAAGCACACTCACCACCGAAGTGCACATGGTGTTCCCCTTCTGAGGGTACATTATATCCCAGCCCTGATCAGAATTTTGATACTATGCTCCGCCCCTGAGGGTACCCTGAATTCTGCTCACCAGTGTATACTTTAGTCCATCCCATCAAATCTATACTGTATACCACAGCATTAGAGTTAAACGGTGATCCACTTCCATTCCAAAATAAACTGTTTTCCACTGCCCAACCGAGCTACATAATTCCAATCCCCACCAATAAGCATATTGCATCCCACTCCACATGTAAGAGAAGATAGTGTTACAATCCCACTCAGTTCAATTGTAACCCTGATCCCCTATCAGAGCGAACATTAGTGTTCATGATTGCACATTCTCCTCCCCACATGAGTGTTTATTGTATTATACTGACCATCTAATTATATATTTTAATCCACCCTTCCAGAGCTATAATGCATCCCACCCCATAAGAGTCAAATAGTTTACCACTTCCCTTCCGATGTGGAGAGGAACTGTGTTCCTCTCCACATCTGAGTCTCATAATTCCACTCACCGTCTTTGTGCAGAATATGTTCCACCAACGCAACTAAGTGAAGATTGAGCTACACGCCCTACCAGTATATTGCGACCTGCTCCCCCATCTGATCAAATATCAGAGTTCCTCTCCTCAACAAAGAGCATATGGTGTTATAATTCCCACCTGAGTGAATACCCGGAAGTCGAACAAGTGGCATCTATGTCGGCTACAGATTTGATGGTGGCCCTTGAAAAATCTTTGCCATGCCTGGTTTTCCTGAGATGATCTTGACAGATAATGGGCCCCCATTCTCTAGTTGCGCCATTTGTGATTTCCTGGACATGAGAGGGATCAATCATCGCTGCCTCATACAACTCTGGCTGTCGGCTAATGGAGAAGCCAAGCACTTCATGGCGTTGATCAACAAAGGGCTCCGGATTGCCTGCGCTGAGAACCAGGATTGGAGGTTGGAGCTGTACCGATTTCTGTGAATGTACAGAAACTTTCTGCATTTGCTCACAGATGCTGCCCCAATTTCTCTCCTGATGGAGGTTCAGCACAACATCTACATTCCGTCCACACCAGCTCCCTCTGCTGTTCTGCACAGGAAACGCTGCATGGCTGAACACAAGCGCACCGCGCTTAACACCAAGGAGAGTACCAGGTGACCCGCAGATCCAGGTCAGGGA
Source organism: Desmognathus anicetus (assembly GCA_033119125.1). Classification (NCBI taxonomy): domain Eukaryota; kingdom Metazoa; phylum Chordata; class Amphibia; order Caudata; family Plethodontidae; genus Desmognathus; species Desmognathus anicetus. The sequence continues at coordinate 4,484 of JAVSBX010552152.1, forward strand.
TATGGTTCTGGTGCGGTCTGCAAACAGACGATCTAAGCTCGAGAGTGGACACCAATGCTGTCCCCTGACAGTCACCGACAGGCATCATGGTCTGATCACGGTGGAAAAAAACAGTTTCACGATCATCAGGAATGCATCATTCTTGAAAAAGATTCCTGTACCAGTATGGGAGGATGCCCCATCATTGCGTAGTGAACCCAGGCTGGACACTGACAGTGTGTCACAAAAGGTCACGTCGCCCACCCCATCGAGCCACATGATAACGACTGTTATGCAACACTGGCGGCTAGCAGAGAGCACTCTCATGTGCTAGATGACTTTACCAAAGAGCCGGTTTCATTGATGCCACGCTACAATCTGATGAAAACGAGGAGACCAAACACCTGGCTCAAGGACTATATCTTAGAGAATGACTGGTCAGTTGAAGAAGGCCACATGAGTAAAATTAGCTTCATCCGGTATACATACAGTTTATTTTGTTTACTTTCAGGTTATGTTTGGCAGGTTAAAGTTGAGGGGGGATGTTGTGTCCCATCTGGAACACCATATCATGCGCGCACACTCGTGAGAGTGCTTGGACTCTCACGAGACGAAACTAATAAAGATGGCTGCTCTGGCACCTAGGCCAGAGATTGGGGAATGGAGAGACAAGTGTCATGTCGCCTCATTCCTGCGCAAGTATGAGTAGCCCGCCAACAGTTCTGAGCCCTACACATCCCCACACAACACAGCCCCTGTCTGCCACTGCTAGACATTTCCTAAACATTCTCCACGGGCAGTTGGGAAATGGTGCAGCTAACAAAGCCACAAAGTGATTTTTTTCTTTTATAGGCACTTAACTCTCGGGTGCTCACCCCATTCCCCGGGAAAAGCACACCATCCACTAGATAATGCTCCCTCACCTTCCATGTTATGAGCCCATGTCTTAAAAAGCCAACCCCATTGTTACTGCGAATCTCTGCATGTCTCGTTAAATTTCTGCCTCAACCTTTTTCCCACCATGATACCCTCGTACTCCCTCCACACTCTTCTGGGGATTACTTCAGACCAAATTATTTCCGACCTCCCCAACCTTGCACCAATCCTTATGAGACTGTTCCTCATCTCCATTAGGAGTCAGTCTCTCCCTTTTGATTGATGTCATTGCCCCCCAGGTGGAATGGACAATTAAGGTGCCCACACCATCATTATCGCCCTAGTCGGCCTATGGGAGGTTGTGCCATTTCTTACCAGTGAAGTTCTCCCCTCCCAGCCACAGCCGCAATCGACAAATCTTGCCATCCTTCTTAGCCGATGCCCGACAACACCCAAAGATTGCTCATTGCAACTGCTGAGCCCAGTCATCTCCTACTTGTACCCCTGCAAGTTCTCCTTCTCTGTTTGATTGAGGTCATTGCCCCCCAAGTGAAATGCACCATGAAGGTGTCCGTGTCATTGCTATCACTCCGGTCTACAGTTTCCCCCCTCTAAAACACAGCCGCAATCGCCGAATTTTGCTTCCCTTCCTGGCGGGTGCCTGACACCTAGAGGTGCACACAAAAGACATTTGCAATTGCCGATCTCAGTTATCTCCTAATTTGTACCCATGTGAAGTCATCAGAAATCCTCCTGAAATTATCAAGTCACCTCTTCCAAGATGGTGAAGTTGTGCTGGCTGTGCCGCCTCTGCAATTTCCGTTACCGAAAGCAGTTAGTGTTTTTGACATCTGATAATGTTGATTATTCACAGGGTATTAAAGAGATGTGTAGTCATGTGGGGGGGCTGAAATCCCCCTTGAAAGTAGCGCATCTCCCGTCTAAGCTGATGAGGGTGTTAGGCTGCCTGTTCGGTGACACCATACGTCTAAGCTGCTTGCTCCAGTTTAACCTAGCAACTGCCCAATGATTTCATTGTTGTCTGTAAAAACATTAATTTTATAGTTTTATTGTCAAAATGTGATATCTCTTTGTTGCTATTCTGCCGCCTAGCCACTGTCAGGCCCTGGTAGGGTAGTAGCCGAGTATATAGTGCCATTTTGTGGCTGGCAGCAAACCGCCCTTGAAAGCCGAGGTAATATTCTAGGTATCTCAAAAGTACAATTACTGTAATGATATATTACATTAGCATTGTCTCCCGGAGCTCTGGCTATTTTTTCTCCCACTTTACATATTTCATACTGCTTTGCCTACTGGGTCCAGCTAAAAGGCTTACCAAAATGACTGCATGCTAACCTCAATTATTGCTGATATGTGCAATGGCACCAGCTGAGTCCTTCTCCTTGCTTTGTCCCTGCCTACCAGTTGCATGCCCCATCAAGGGCAACACATCTCCAAAACTGACGCATGCAAAACGTTGGAAGAGGGTGGGCTATGTTGCTGGCTTCCCTCACACTTTGCCAGTTAATTGGGAGCTTCTCCTTTCTATATTCATGGGTAAGGGGGGGGGCCATCATTTTGCCACACCCACTGAATGATCGCTGATAGATAACGGTTGACTGTTGGTGTAGTCTGTATCATGGATTGGTGCCTAAACCTCTGCAGTATGGCGGCTGACAGAGGAGAAATGTGCGCCATGTATTCACTGCGGTATATGTGATCCTACAAACAGGTAAGTCACTTGTGAGTCCGCATCTGCATTGCTGTAACCCCTGCCACCTTGGAAGTCCTCACGTGTGTACCCCGAAAAGGATTATATTAATCTTCTATGAATTCCTCATATTTCCCATGACCATCCTTAATCATCCAAATGCTGGTCATGACCCTTGTGCCTGCTTACACATGACCGGTAATCTCCCCCGCCTGCGGGGCCATCCACCCTACTGCTCTCTGCACTCCAGGTGCCCATTGGTGGCATTGGGCCTTAACCTTGGGGAAAATTAATTAATACTGTGCCGGCCATCTTTCCTGACAATAAGTTGACTGACCCCAATCAATCGGCTGATCATGCTGTGGATGAGGATGGAGCGACGGCTGTTGCGTCCTCAGCTCTGCTGAGAACTGACTGCTGAAGTTTTTTCATTGCATTGTTTAATTTGTTTTGCTTTTTGGTTTTGTTTTGTTTATTTATTCCATGCGATTGTTACACACTTTTTATTGTGTATCATCGCTGTGAAACCCCGGGTCCTAGGCGCTTAATAAATCATTTGAATTGAATTGAATGCTCTGTGCTGTGCTGCGGACTTCTAGAACACTTATTTTATTGACAAATTATGGTATACTATGCCAGGTTTGGGCGCCGTGGACCTGAAAAGCACCAGCACCTACCCGAAGGAACCCTTTAGGAACATGGCCATGCAAATCGCTAGCACCTGCCCGACCAAACATACTTTATATCTCACTGATCCAATTTTCAGTGAGCACAGCATATGCGGTATAAAGCCGGCTGCCCGAGCAACAAAAAGATGGTCACTTGCGATCCACCGTAACCTTCCAGCAACTATTTTCTGCAAAGTGAGAACTAAGGTAGCGCCTGAAGTAATTTGGAATGTACGTACATTAGTAGCTCTTAAATATTGCAGAAGGTACGAAATTGAGGTAGTGTCTAAATGCGATTAGCTTTCCCATTAGCGCACCATATCGTTGGTTCCTCCAATATGAGAGCAATTGCCATTTCGAATGCGTGACACTGACTCCAAACTGGACAGTTGCTAAGTGCGGTAAATTATGAGCTACTACCATGACGGCACGTAAGATTGCTATTAATTGTATAATTAAACAAATATTGTAAGGTGCCTTAACGCAGATCATCCCCAATTCAATAGCAAACTCCACTGTTGATGGAACTCAAAACCAAAACTGTTACCCTGGGCAGTAAGGCCACAGGAATTTTACCTTACAATGACAAACTTGCACCTTTGAAGTGTAACAGGATGCAATATCCCCATGAGACATTGAATACTGGTGCTGTGCCTATACCCTACTAGATGCAAATATTGCTGCCCATTAAATACACTTCGAGGGTATTATCACCAGTACGTGATTAATTACTGCGCTGCAAACCACGACACCAGCACTGTTCATAAATGTTACTAAATGCCAATCCTACAGAACAGTAAGTACTATTCCAGTCAGTACCATTTCAGGCTATGATACCGCCAGTATGTAAATAACTACTACCACTGTTCCGAACTAAAGGCAAATATTGCATAAAATGGCAGTACGTAGTTAGACACCAGCACTGTTTCTAGACGTTACTAAATGCAAATCCTGCAGAACATCTGGTACTAATAATAAAATGCTTTTCTATACGTTACTAAATGTAAATCCTGAAGAACATCAAGTAATAATAATGATCATAATAATAATAAAATAATAATAATACAATACTTTTACTCTGTGCAAAAACGAGACAAAAGTTCCAGCTCAACTGTCCTACAGGACTTCGTGGCAGCATGGTACATATAACAACAACAAAATATTCCTCCCATCATACATGCAATGCCCTGCTGCCTTCTTGGCCTTGAGGCCGACATTATTACGCATCAACATTGTCTTACCCAGTCTACCTCGCACCTCTGTGACAGTTCGCGCCTTTCCGCGTTCGCCATTCGTGACCTTGGATCCTAGTTGAACAAGTTTCGAGATCAGTCACACGTGTGCAAGGCAGTTTTGGCATAACTTTGCAGTGCACAATTTACCATGTTGTCAATGAACCAAGCCTCTGGCCAATGGTTGAAAGCCTGCCAAGGCAGCCTGAATGCGGATGGTCTGGAGAGTACCCATCTACAAAGGTGCAAACCTACTGCTACTGACACACAAGATAGCTGAGGTAGCCAACCAGAGTCCAAGAGCACACTGAGGGGAGTCCTGGCCACCTAAAAAGAAGCCAAAGGTGCAGAACAGCATCTGCTTTTGCCTAATGCAGTGGTTTAGTGACCAGGGCCTCAACCCCCAACCACCTGCAAGGACTTGGGGAAGACAGTGGAGTAGAAAGGATAGACCAGCCTGAAGCACTCTCTCAACCAGCCGGAGAAAGGAAGAGACAGAACACAAATAAGAGGATTACAAGGTGACGCAGCAGACGAGATGAAAGAACAGTCAGACAATAGAAGGAGATAGCCAGGAGGAGACACAGAGGGTTCTCCCAGAAAGTCAACCACCCCCTGATAATGTAAGGCCACCAGGAGGTATGGATCTTGTAACCCTGAGAGGATGCCCTGAAGAAAGAAGACCAGAGCGGAAGAAGGGACAGAAGCCGAGTACAGGAGTACAGACACGGATACAAATGTGCACAATTAGGAGGGTGTTAAATACCACAGAATTCCTCAGACAGATCTGGCTGCCCTGGACTTTGTGAAACCTGGAACCCTGGTAAAGAACACCAAGACACTGGGAGTCAGGAGTCAAGCAATCCCTAGACAGATCTAGCTGCCCTGGATTGTTGTTGACCAGTGGAACCTGGATGCAGAGAAGACACAGGAGGGGCAAGCAGACAGAGGCTGGACAGAGGGAGGGAAGGTGGAAGGTGGAGCCCCACTGCCCAAGTGGAGAGCGTACCGAGGAGGGGACGTCCCACGGATCCAGGAATCCCTAGGAGGCAAAGACTTATCGGAAGAGTGTGGACAGGACAGGAGATATGCAGAATAAAGTACGGAAAAAGAAAACATAGAAGATGGACAACCTACTTACCAAAGGAGTGAGACGCCAGGGTCCACTGCACTCGAAGCAACCTTATTCATGGCGTCCGGAATTGTGCTTCTTTTGCTTCCGCTCACATTTCCCCTCTGTGTATTCATTTTGGTATCATTTTTGGGGGTGCTGTTTTGCAGAAAGATAGTTTTTGGTACTGCCCCGATATACATTTTGTGTACATTTTTCTATAGGTTTTGGGAGGAGGAGACCAAGCTTTTAAAGCCGCATGTGCTGCACACTTCAGCACACTTTCGTCCTTCTTCGCTTCCTCCTCTCTCGTTTCTGACCAAAGACTCTTAGCTTGGCTTATCCGAGTCCGGTTCCCTAACCTGGCTCTGAGTCTCTTAGCTAGATGAGAATATTTTGTGCACACTCCATCACTGCCTGTGTCTGACAACCGCACCAAGCTAGTGCTACACACAACTTCTTTGTGTCCTACATCCTAGAGGGCACCGTCCTTTGGCTAGACTTCTTTTCTGGGTTTTTCAGCTGACCGGTGCTCTCTGACCAGACTATGAGGGTATCCTGAGTGCCGACCTATCCTGTCCGGTGCCAGTGGTGTCCCCTGCCAGTCCCTGAGGTCCCTGAGGTCCCAGAGGTCCCGAGTGCTGTGATCCCCACTGAGTGTTTTACATGAAGCAGAGAGGCTCATCATCTGGGTGAGACAAATGTTTATGATGTTCTGTTCTCTTCTCTCCTAACTTTTGCCTTCACAACCAAGAATAATTGTGGTTTTGTTTTTGCTGCCAACTGTGTTAGGGAGACCAACTGCCCTTGGCCCTCAACAAGAGGCTAGGCTGAGTTACACCTCCATCCTGCCGGCACAATTGCTGTGTGTCATCAGTGAGCATACAACCTGTGGTTTTAGCCAGACAGGTTCCCCGGGCTTACCTTGCCCTCTGGAACGTTATTTTGTGTTGTCTACACAGGCCATGTGTCGTCTCTCATCCCCTTTAGCCGCTATCATTTATTGACACAATGCAAATGGAGACCTATGTGTCAAACCAGCCTCGTTTTGCAGCAGGAAATTGTGCTGTTAGGCAGGCATAACTCACTGTTTGTTGCTAGGCGTGGTACAGGGTGAATCATTTATAGAAGTATACTGAGTAGAGTACTCCACTGAAATCTGCAGGCCTGCCTACCGAGCCCCTCCCGGCACAGCGCCGCTACTCCAACCATGGGCATCTGCAGGAATTTTTCTGCGAGAGGGGGAGTTGGCAAAAACATTCAGAGGCAGTCATAGTTTGTTGGATTGTCTGGTATCCCGATTCTCACCCGGTCCAGTTGGTCCTGCGTGCCCACCCACCCTCCCCCCCCCGGCTTGCAGATCGAGAAATGGCCCAGGATTGCTGGGCCATCTCTCTATCTGCAAGCCAGTGGGAGGGAGGGAGCGGGTGCTTGCCTGCCTATGCCATCCTATGCTATCTAGATCAGGCCATTGAATTCTTGTGTAATGTGCCAAAGAGGCGGGATTGGATCAGTGACATGCCACCAGTTGGTGGGTTTTTGGTTTCCATGAAATTTTGCCATTAGAAATTCAGGTGCTGGAAATTAGAGCGCCCACACTAAAGTGCACCGCCATTAGTTATAGTGCACAGGAAAAATAAGCGCAAACAGTGCACTTACCAAATGAGCACCAGGTCACTATTTCCAAGACGGCAACGTTTGTTAAAAAGTGGAGGGGGATAGATTGGCTATTCCATCCTCCAGTTTAAGCAATTCCGAGAAAGAGACAATTTGGATTTTTATTAACTGGATGGAATAGATTTACTATTCCATCCTCCAGTCTAAGCAAGTCGGGAAAGGCATCAATTCTTTTTTTTTTTTTATAACTGGAAGGGAATATATTTATTATTCCATCCTCTAGTCTGAGCAAGTCGGGGAAAAGAGCCGATTTGTTTTTTTTAACTGGAGGGGAATAGATTTACTATTCCATCCTCCAGTCTGTACAAGTTGGAGAAAGAGCCCATTCAGTCTTTACAATGAAAACAACGTAGGTGTTCTATTGTAGATGGTCGATTCCACTGCAACCCAGTGAGGTGCTCCTTTTTTTTTCAAGCACTTTTTTGTAAGCACTGTGTTTTCTAGTGATCTGGTGTGATCACTCTAATTGTGGGGGAGAGCACATGCATCCGCCCTTGCCTTACGACTCGACACTCATTGCCCTATCTCTTCATCTATCTCTTATACTCATCCTCACCAGGGGCGTAAAGTACACCCCTGCGGTGCAGGGGGGCCCCACATCCCTCAGGCAATACCAGACAATGGTGGGGGGCCCCACCTGGGGCCCCTGCAGGGGGGCCCGGCATTTTGCGTTACGCCAGTGATCCTCACCCTCTCTCATTATTCCTCACTCCATCTTTCAGTCACTCGTTCTTTCACAAACACACCTCTCTCTCTCACAAGATCACATGATCCATATATAGGTCTCATCGCCCTTCTTTCCCGGGCTTCAATATTTGAGAGCATTTATTAACAAATTGACCATTACAATAATAATGATGCATTCCACAAGTCTGCTTATTATTTACACCTCATGGCACAAGATGCCTTTTTCATATTCAAAGTACTGTAACATTATTACATACTGTTTGACATTTGCGGAGTTAAAGTGAGCACTGCTTCTTGGGGTTCATGGGGCGTGCACAAATGATATGGCATTTACCTGTGGCATTTAGTGATGGTTCTGGCACACGTGAGTACATAGCAGCGCTCAGTTGGCACTGTCAAAGCACCCTACCTTAATTTTCTTTTGTCTATGACTTCCCAAATAGATAGGTCTTTGATTCTGGCGAAATGTCAGGGTGAATTAGTGGTGCAACCAGATACATTTTTCGGAGCGGGTCCAATATCAGCTATTGCTACTTTACCTCTTTGCATTCTCCTTCAAAACTTGATCTGTTTACAAAAATGCTTAGTTTTACAGTAATTGTACTTTGAAAGCAGATCATTATCTCGACTTTCACGGACAGTTTTCAGCAAATAAATAGCTTTGTATTTGACTATTGCTTACTGCCATCTGACTGTGGTTTAACAACACCCAAAATAACACATGCTGACAAAAATTATACGACAAGGTATTTTCAAAGAAAATAATAAAAATAATTTGTAGGCAGTTTTACAAAACACCTTTGTTCACTATTCTGACAGATCCCCTTTTACAAATTAGCACATAAAAATGTGCATATTACCAACCCCATGCGAAAATGGGAATGTGGCATAAAACGTTAAGCTAAAAATGTTTCAATACATACTTCCAAACTCGTTTTTTCTGCCTCTTTCATAATTGCCCGTATTAATTTTCATGAAAATCACCCTAACAAATATGCACAAGAGTAATTGCGCGCATAAATACAGTCACTTGTTAGCTGGCTCCATTGGGATGTAACCTGTTTGTTTCAATATAATTTTCAGCAAGGAGAGTGTGTCTGCTGTGTCTCCCACCCCTCCCCCATGAGGCCCAGCCTTTCAGGCCTTTCTCGTCATTCGCATGCAGATGGACCATCGCCGGTGATCAGCAGCAGTGACCCCCCTCCCCGGCCAGCAGCAAGTGTGGCCGGCACCCCTCGGGCTTGCTGCCGTGCAGTCTGCATGCTGCTTTCAAGGGGCCCGGCGCACGCTGTGCCCCCTGCACACTCCTTTTGTACATGTGCACAGTAGTTAGGGTGGAGATTGAGGGTTATTCAGGGGCAGATTGTCTCATGTACGCTGAGTTTTCAGAGCGGCATTAGAGCAGAGGTAGTAAATCACTAAGAGAGAAAAAGAATTAAAATTCCATTTCTGTTAAATGAAATTGGTTTTGCTCTTCAAATTCGCCAAAGATGTTCTGTATGTAGGTGACCTACAAAACAGCTTCGTAGGATGGAGTGTATTACCTGTCGTAACTCCCATTGATGTCAATGAAAGTTACGACAGGGGGATGGCAAGGCAGAGGCTGTGATAAGCAAGGTTTGCGAGTGCGTTATAAAAACTGCCCCGTGCAGCACACAGAAATGATTAACATGTTACGCAGCTATTCCAGTGAGTACAAGGTCGCTGGGTCGGCCTTTATTAATGTGCTTTTATGTATAATATGTATGGTTTTTGTTTTCCTTTGGATGCACAAACAAGGCCAGGTTTTGGACATTATTTGACATAATTAATTTATGCATTCATTAGTGTATCCATGTATCCATCACTCCCTCTCCACACACCCATCCATCCTTTTTCCCTGTGCTCTGCTGCATCCCAGCCTCTTTAAAGAGGGAATTGTGCCCTGCCCTCACTGGCCTCTACCCAGCCACATTTTGCTCCCCCTCTCCCCACCCAGCCTGCTGTGTGTTACAACCCACTAGGCAGAACAGAAGCAGCAAACCATTAAATTTAAAGTTGTGTAACCTTCCCGTTAGCCTTTTCCCTTGCCCTCTTCTCACCCCTGCCCCAGACCCATGCACTCAGTCTCCAATCACCCCAACACAACTGAAATACCTTCAAAGACTAACCTTACTGTTTTCACCACCACCATAGCATTCACCTACCTTAGTTTTTTCCCTTTTCTACAGCATAGGCAGGGTAGTGAACACAAACGTAGGACTTGTAGCTGGTAGCTGTTTATTACCCTTCCTGGAGTTACTGCCCTTTTCACCTCGTTGCTAGGCAACGGTCCCCAGCTGCCAATCTTGGTGTCACAGTCCCCTGAGGCGACGCTTTTGCTTCAGAACAACTTGCCAGTCAGACGTGTTCCCCAGCCCTCCTCTCAGGAACTTCATCTGTGGACAATCTCAAGAACTTGAACTTGTGGGAAACGTCAGGTGAGCCTGCCTGCGACGGACAGCCTCCCGGCTGCAACCCGGGCGCTTGTTTTTCGAGTTTTGGGTGGCCCCTCAGGGCCCTGAGGCGCCGTCCCCAAAACCGTTGTTTTTGCCTCATTCCGACCTTGACGTGGGCTCTGAAGCCTCGTACCCCCCTGCGTGGTACCCATTCCCCAGTTGGCCTCCTGTATACCCCGAGGGGGCTCCCGTTAACCCCGAACTGTTCCCCGTTGGGAGATCCCCTCCGGCTGCCTCACTTGGCCTTCCCGTAGCTGCCGGAGCGTGCGCACCAAGCACCACTGTTCTCCGGCGCGCATGCCCCATCGAGCGTCGGGTAACGAGACACTCTCCACCCGCTCATGCGCGGCGCGTCTCTCCCTCTCTCCCCTGAAGGCCTCGAGACGCTACCCGGCCTGTTCGCCTCCAATCCTCTTGTCTGCCGTACAGAAGGAGCCACGCCGACACCGTGAGGCTCTGCTCGTGCCTCCCCCGGCATCACCGTACAGGGAAGAGAAAAGCAGGAAGCGTTGCAGGAACATTGCAACCCCACTGACTCCTTGAGACACGGTCCGTGTCATTGTTGTCAGCGTGTAACCTGAACAGAGAAGCAGGAAGCCTGGACGTCACTCCTAGTGCCCTGAGGCGTATCCTTTTGGTGGTATAGATGGGGTTGGAGAGGGAAGGCTGTAGCACGACGTGCTGGTATCTCTACTGTAAACTCCTGTATAGTTATTGCATGTTAACCTCCCTTCTTTCAGGCATTGGTCCTTAACCATACCTCCAGGTACCCCTGGGTCTACATAGGAAATCCACTACATGGAGGCCCGGCGTTGCCATTAACCAGGTACATTCAATTAGAGTATTAAGGAAATAGACTAGTACTGTCCCCAATTGCAGTTCAGACAGTAAAAGCCACCTTATCTCATTCTAGGGTCCGGTTGTACCAGCCCCTCCTGTTTTCCAGAACCCCCCCACCTACCTAACCCTGGCAGCGCCGGCCCGGCTACTTCCGTGGCCCCGCCGTCACTGTCGCTGTCATCTCGCCCCGGACATCAGTCAGAAGGCCTGCCCACTACCCCAGGTAAGACATTCCTACTACCTGGGTTCTATCTGGGTAGAGTCGTTCTGGTATTGTTGGGATCCTTTGATTCCCGGTAAACTTCAACCCCAATTCTAACAAGAAGCAAAAGCCCAAAAAACGGTTCCCCGGCGAGATGGAAGAAACCTTAGAGAGAATGAACAATACCTTGTCTGAATTAAAGATAGGGATGGAGGAGGGGAAAAGAGAGACCGCCGCCCTACAGCGGACAATCTGCAGACTGCAAGACACTGTTCAGAGGTTAGAAGCCCCCGCCTCTGAGCGGCCTGAGTCCGTTGTTGGGTCCCAACCCCCCTTATTATCTCGAAATAATTCTATTGACCTTGCACCCGGAGAGGAGACGAATATTAAAATTACTCCCCCAGAAAGGTTCCTAGGGAACCCTCGCTTATGTCAAGCATTCCTTACCCAATGTAACTTGCACTATCGAGCCAAATCTACCCAGTTTAAGTCAGACTTATCCCGAGTGTTATTCCTGATTTCGAATTTGGGCGGTGATGCTTTGGCCTGGGCATCCCCTTTGTTGGACAGGAATTCCCCATTGTTGACCGACTATGAGAACTTCGTCACAGAGTTTAAGAGGATTTTTGGGCTGAGGCAAAACCCTCAAGTAAGGAAGTTAGAATTACTCACTCTGAGACAAGGGAGTTCAGACCTGACCCACTACATCTCCAAGTTTAATCAGTTAGTGCTTGAATTAGACTGGCCCATGGAAGCCCAATACTCCACCTTCCTGTTAGGCCTTAAAGATGAATTGAAGGACACCCTGCAATATGTCTATCCGCAACCAGAAGAGGTGTCTGAACTGATAGACTTGGTGGTGCAGATCGACCAGAGGAAGCAAGAGAAGCGGGGAGACTACCGAAAGATGGAATTCAAGCGCACCACCGAACCTACACCAACCCTCAAAGGTGGAACAGGAACCCCCAGTGGGCCCAGGCAAAGCACGGAACCCAGGGAGTCTAAGGTGCGAGGGCCCCTCACCAGTGAGGAATGAGAAAGGCGACGGAAACTGGGCCTTTGCCTTTACTGTGGTCAGGCGGGGCATCTACTGAAGCATTGCACTTTGACACGGAGACCTGCAGCCATGGTGAAACTCGCCACTCAAGAGGAAGCCCCCAGACCAAAGAAAGATCAGGACCAGGGAAACGGGGAGGCTCGAACCTAGGGGAAAGGGAAGGTTTGAGTTGCACCCAAATCCCTTTCGAACACTTAGCTACTTTATCTGGCGACCACCTTGAGATCCCTGCCACTTTGCTGACCAAGGAACCATACGAGCTTCATTTACTCATCGACTGTGGGGCGCCGTTTAACTACATGGACGAGGCACTGGCTACTCAGTTGAACATCCGTCGGGTGCGTAAGGAAACCCCTGTACTGGTGCAAGGAGTCGATGGGATGGTGATCCAATCCGGGGCTGTTACAGAACAAACCGAAACCCTGATAATGCTTTTGAAACAACATGCGGAGTCGATACAATTGGATTTGATTCAGTCCCCGAAGTATCAACTGATTGTGGGGATGGAATGGTTGACAAAGCACAACCCGAAGATCGATTGGAAGAAGAAACTGGTAACCTTCGACCTCGAAAACTGTCGTGAATGCGGCATCCATCAGGCCGTAAATATCCACGCCCTTCCCGCGGAAGGAGAGAGCGAAGTCACCGTCCATACCATCGACATTCCCAAGGAGTACACATCCTTTCACGATGTATTCAATCCCGTGAAGGCTAAGGGGCTACCGCCCCACCGCTCGTACGACTGCGAGATTGAACTCGAAGCTGGAAGGGAAATTCCTCATGGAAAAATCTACTCCTTGTCCCCTCATGAAGAGTCCGTGTTGAAGGAATATCTGGAAGAGGCCCTAGAACAAGGATTCATACGTCCTTCTAAGTCCCCTGCAGGAGCCCCTATCTTTTTTGTAGAAAAGAAGGGAGGAGATCTGAGACCCTGTGTGGATTACGGAGAACTCAACGACATAACCATTAAGAACCGGTATCCGCTTCCACTGAATTCGGACTTAATTGACCAGGTGCGGGAAGCAAAGATCTTCACCAAATTGGACCTTCGGGGAGCATACAATCTGGTGCGGATGCGAGCAGGGGACGAGTGGAAGACGGCCTTCAAGACTAAGTTTGGGCATTTCGAATACCTAGTCATGCCATTTGGTCTTTGCAACGCCCCCGCGGCCTTCCAGTTCTTCATTGACGATACTTTCAAGGACCTGCTGGGAGTCTGTTTGGCAATCTACTTGGACGACATCCTAGTTTACTCCCAGGACTCTCGTACCCACATTGAACAGGTCACGGAAGTGTTACGTCGTCTGAGAGACAATCAACTCTACGTGAAACTGGAGAAGTGCGAGTTTAATGCCTCCGAAGTGGAGTTTTTGGGACATGTCTTGAGACCAGGACAGGTGGAAATGGATAAAGGGAAGATAGCTGCGGTCCTGGAATGGCCTGCCCCCACATCCATGAAGGAAATACAGCGCTTTTTGGGGTTCGCTAACTATTATAGACGCTTCATACGTGAATTTTCCTCGATTGTAAAACCTCTGTCGGAGTTAACTAAGAAAGACCATCCATTCCAATGGACTTCGACCCAAGAGCAAGCCTTCGACACATTAAAAGAGAAATTCTGCGAAGCACCAGTCCTTGTCCAACCAGATCAGAACAAGGCATACATTCTGGAGACTGACGCCTCGAATGCTGCCCTTGGAGGGGTCCTTTCTCAACGTGACTCCCAAGGAGTACTCCACCCCGTCGCCTACTTCAGCAAGAAACTCCTGCCAGCCGAAATCAACTATTCAATCCTAGAAAAAGAAATGCTGGCTATCAAAGAAAGCTTGTCTCATTGGAGACACTACCTGGAAGGGACCGAACGACCAATTGATGTATACACAGACCATCAAAACCTGATCTACTTAAAGAATGCGAAGAGCCGGAGCGCACGACATGCGAGATGGACACAGTTTTTCTCTCGCTTCAATCTGCGGATCACTTATCGACCAGGAGCCCTGAATTCCAAGGCCGATGCCCTCTCCAGGTTGACCACAGAAGCCGAGTTCCCACCAACCCGGAACCAACCCATCTTCAGACCAACGTACTTCGATGATCCGACAGACCCGGTCATCAGCTGCCTGTCCAATCTAGATCTGAGTCTGTCTAAGGAAGATGTGGAGGAACTACAAGGCCTTGGGGTGGAGATCTTCCCCAATCCAGATGGTTCCTGGACCAAGGAAGGGAAAATCGTAGTGCCCCGGCGGCAACAGGAAACGATTTTGCAGTGGTGTCACGATTCCTTCACCGCGGGTCATCCAGGGAAAGAGAAAACTGCCAAACTCATCGAGAGAAGTTTTTGGTGGCCCAACTGGAGGAAAGATGCGGAGCTGTACCTACAGCAGTGTGGAATCTGCGCTCAGGCAAAAGCGTCCAGGCTCAGACCAGCAGGATTGCTGAAACCAATAGTAGTTCCTCCAGTCCCTTGGGAATCCATAGCCATGGACTTCGTCACCGACCTCCCCAAGAGCCAAGGCAAGACAGTCATCTGGGTTACCGTGGACCTTTTTTCCAAGATGGTACGATATGTAGCTCTACCCAAACTGCCGACCGCAGAAGAGCTCGTACTTCTCTTTATTGAACACATCTACAGACACCATGGCCTCCCTCTCAAGATTGTCTCGGACCGGGGCCCTCAATTCATCTCCAGATTCTGGAGGAGTCTGATGCAGATTTGGGGGGTGACAGTGGCCCTTTCGACAGCATTCCATCCGGACACTGAC
>JAVSBX010552153.1:0-10852 GCA_033119125.1 Desmognathus anicetus
CTCATTAAAGAACGTTTATGTTTTTATTGTTAGATCAACAGTTAATTTTTGTTCTCGTCACTACTTCAACATCGAAAGTACAGAAACTGTCAAGCTGGGATGTATTACACAGGTGTCATCATGGCAATGCCTGGACTGTACATTTACTGTATTAATGTGACAATGTGAAAGACACACAGAATTATATGGAAATGAAATGAATTATACTTTTTACTTTGTAGATGATGCTGAACAGTTGTTACAAAATTAATGAACACTTTTTTTTTTTTTTTTAAACGTTGGTTCTGGTGGATAGTAGAGGGTTCCCAGAATTCTCAACACCCTGTCAGCCTCCTCTCCCAACTTGTCACTTTCTTAAATTTGGCCTGTATATACAGACCCTTGTTGTGTATACTTTATTTCTAAATTTTAAAGTGATCCCTTAGGTACTTTAGTTTCATCCTTGCGTCTGGCGCGGTGTGTAGGGAACTGACATAAGGGGGTCCTGCATGTGTACTGCAGCGCAGCCAACACCATCTGCCGGTGCCTGAGGCCGATTGCATCCTTTTGACAACGATGCTGATGTCGATGCACCAGGCTCAGAAAAATCTTCTCTCCAACTGGAACCAGCATGTCATGTGGTTCATGATGAGAATTCTGGGAACCATCTACTATCCACCAGAACCAACATTACCCGGAAGTATGTAACTAGTTCTTTTGTTCCTTTCAAGTATTGGACACAGAACTGTGTAAGGAATTGTATTTAAATTAATTATTCTGTATTCCCCTGCGACCACCAAGATAGTATAGTAACAGTGTTTTCTTGGGCCAGGGAGCTCACTATTTTTCTGAGCTCTTAGATTGGTGTGGGCTTGCTGTGGTCTGCCAGTGGTACCCTCATTTATCTATCAACAGAAAAGAACAGGCAAAGGCTGATCCAGGACATATTAAGCATGTTTTTACACCTCTGTACAACAAGTATCAGGGTACAATACAAACGTTGGTTGCACACAGCCATTGACAATTGTGAATTTGAATCAAAATAAGAATGTGTGCCAATGTAGTCGTACACATAAACCAGATATGAGGCATGTGTGTGTTCTTTTATACCGGAGGCACCATTGCACATGAATGCATAGCACCTATATCTCTTAGGGATTAATGGATACCTGCATGAGGTCACAATTGCATGAATAAACTCTAAATCAAGCCAGGTGTAGAACAGCAGATTGAATTGAATTGGTGCAATTGCTGGATGCAATTTGAATGTATTGATTATTTGTTAAAAGATTGAATCAAACGTGTCTGGTAAAAACATAAAGAAATATAGCAACAATATACTTGGTCATTTACCTGTATTCTACTAGAGTAGAGTGACGTGATGCTGTTGATGGATATATG
Source organism: Desmognathus anicetus (assembly GCA_033119125.1). Lineage (NCBI taxonomy): Eukaryota > Metazoa > Chordata > Amphibia > Caudata > Plethodontidae > Desmognathus > Desmognathus anicetus. The sequence goes on from JAVSBX010552153.1 coordinate 1,381, forward strand.
TTCTTCGGAATGTGGGGATTCTTATTTTGTTTTCTCTCTTTTAAGTTTTGACAGCATGAAATATTGCAAGCCCCGTTCACCAGTAATGCAGAAGATACAATCGGAGTAAGTACTGCTTTGGATTTCTTAATAAATGTGAAATGTTCTATTTAAGCTCAAAACATGACACGTTAGAAGAGCATTGTTATTAATTTGTAATGTAAGAATAGTATGTGCAACTAGTTATTTTATCGCTTATATTTCTACCGTCCATAAAGTGGACAATTCTTGGGAGTCAGAGAATGTATGTGCCCAATACTAGTATTTTTAAAATTTGAAAAGGCATTTGAATCTGGTGTGGAAATATGGCTCAACTATGGGGCAAAAGGTGACTTATTGTAGCCTTTTGTGTTTCTCTTTAAAAGTCTTGGGCCCCTATTACAAATTTAGTATTACCATTTACTGCAGACTACATGCCTAAAATAGCACGTAATGCATGAAAAATATGGTAAATAACCATCCAAACTCCGCTGCTCGATTGGCCACTTGTCTTGGCCGCTGCGCTCACATTATTCCAACCCTCCGTCGCCTGCATTGGCTCCTGGTTGGAGCTAGAATTAAATTCAAATCTTTGTTTAGTACATCGTACACTTTCTGGCTCAGGTCCCTCCTACCTCCCGGACCAACTGATCCAATATATTTTTGCTAGCACGTTAAGATCTGAAGAGGCATGACTTTTATGTATCCCGCATTTGCAGGAAAAGTTCAGTTGGCGGTCGTTCTGTCTCTGTTGCCGTCTCGCGCCTTTGGAACTCGCTGCCTCGATCTGTCCATCTGATCGATAACCATCTGGCCTTTCCATGTGCCCTTAAAACTTGGTTGTTCACCCTTCTGCCTTTCATGTTGCTTAACTACCATTCTCGAGCACCAGGATACAAGATTGTTTAACATAACTTAGGACGAAGCACATCTGAGTACTACAATTGATTCTAATCCATCCTATATAGCTGAAAAGTACCAAAAACAAAAATACTAAAGATCAAGCGTAGCAAACTACAAAAAAATCAAAAGGTCAAATCTATTTTTCTGATAAAATCCTTCCATCCCCCATATACATATATATTTAGATGTGTCTGGATTCAATGGAATCCAGGGGAGTCCCTCAAAACCCACAGCCTTTTTTAAAACGTAGATTCTTTTATTTTTCAAATTTTTGTTGATTCACTCCATCAATTAATTAATTTTTTATTTGATTATTTTCATTTTCGGCCATTTGCGCTTCAGTATTTTTCTGATTTTAAATGCCACGGCGCCAACATATCTCTTTAAAAGTTATAAAGTAAAAACAGAATGGGCACCACAGTAAGTATCAATGCCTGTATGGTTAGTGTTTATGAGGCTACCTTTACTGGGCCCCATTCACAGGGCCATCCAGCTGCTTTTAATGGAGGACATTTGAAAAAGGTTACGAGTTCTTCCCTTGTTCATACTGTGCAAGGGACAGGCGGTCCTCTGCAGCAATACCCAGATCAGGTGGCCTTCAAAATCCAGGGTCAATCTAAGCAGATTGACTTGGTAATTAACAAGATCCTGGGCCTGGGTCCTTTTAAGCCTGTTAAGGCAGGTGGTGCCTATGCGGCCTGCAAAAGACAGCATGTAGATAGATGCCTTTGTTCCGTCGGAGGGTAAGTGAACTGACAAGAGAGAGAGTGGAGGTGCCGCCTTGTGCGCTGTATGACACGCAACAAGAGGTCTCTTCCAGCCCAAGAGGAGTGGGGGTGAGTACCAGCAGGCCTACAGAGGCTCATTTTTTCCATCAACAGAATGCTTCCTGAGGGGACGGGGCATTAGAAAATCATGGCCTGGAGCGATTTCTGTTTATCGCAGGTAAGCTTGCCACAAGCACCAGAATCTGTTGGGGTGCAATTAGGCCATTTCTTGCAGCACTGGTTGTCTCAACACTGGGTGATAGGGGCTCTGAAGGGGTTCAGATAGAGTTCATCGATAGCCCTTTTCAGGAATGAGAACCTCATCCAATCGTCTTCTTGCAGGACTCCGATCTGATCCAAAATGAGGTCCTGACGTTGTAGGAGACAGGTGCAATTCAGAAGGTAGAGGAAGTTTTAGGGACTTTTAAAAAGTAACATCATCTTAGTGGCAAACCAGACCAAGCTGAGGCCGGTGCCGAGGGAAGCTCAACAGTTTCTAGTAGATCTTAATAGAGGTATTCCTCCCATCTTAAAATGTTGATATGCTACAAAGGGGCAATTGGAGGCTAAGTCTCGATGTGAAAGAGGCTAACCTGCTGGTACCAGTCTTGGAAGGTCACAGGAGGTTTCTTGTTTTCCGGTGGGCAGGCGAGATCTCGGAGTTTACGCGGCTCCCCTTTGGACTCTTGTCAGCCCCGTGGAGCTTTACAAAGCTGAAGAGGCCTGTAGTAGGTATTCTCTGCCAGAAAGGGGTTGAGACATTCGGTTGATTGCGTAGTCCCAGTCTGGTTAGGAGCATGCAAGGTGGGTGGTGAACTTGTTACAGAATCTGGGGTTTAAAGTAAACGTATAAAAATCAGAACTCGTTACCAATGAACAAGGTGTGATAAGGACTAGATTCAGTGGTCTTTATGCAGGGCAATGGTATTGTTGCGCTAAGATAGCCCACGAAGCAGAGAGCTTGTTTGTCTCATCAAAGAGAACCGCTGGTAACAGGTTTGAATCCCAGAGGGTCCCCTCAGGCTTCTTTCCATCGGAGTCCTTTTAGTCCAGTTCTGGGCAGCTGATTGGACGTTAGAGTTGTCTCTCATTGCCTGTTTTCTCAAGCTCTATAGGGAAATTAGAGCCTGCCATGTCACTGGTTTTCAACCAATCACATGGCAGGATTTCTAAAAGGAGTTTCATAAATACTTTTTGCTCAGTTAAATAGCTCATCAGATTTTGGTGTTGCGTAAAATAACGTGGGCGTTCGTTTATATAGCACTTGAACCAAATGCTTTACATAGGACAGGTTTTACAGATCAGTTCACCGTTCAGTCAGAATTGGTACTCATTTATCTGACCTCTATTATTTTTAATAGAGGTCAGATAAATGATTACCAATTCTGATCCAGCTGCCAAGGACTGGACTAAAATCACAGACCAGCCAATCAGATGAAGCAATGACCATACTCTTAAGGTGATAGTTTGGACCTTCATTTTTAATAGAGGCCAGATAAATGAGTACCAATTCTGATTGAATTATGAACTGATGTGTAAAACCTGTCCTATGTAAAGTATTTATGAAAACCCTTTTAGAAATCCTGCCATGTAATTGGTTGAAAACCAGAGACATGGCAGGCTCTAATTTCCCTATAGAGCAATAGTTTCCACACTATGTCATGACAGACAACTCTAACGTCCAATTGGCTGCCAAGGACTGGACTAAAAGATGAAGCAATGACCATACTCTTAAGGTGATAGTTCGGACCTTCATTTTTATTAAAATAAAAAGCATGACTCACGGTCAAATGTTCTTTGTTTACATCTGCAAATATTTTCCAGTCTGTCAGTAGTGCATCTCCCAAACTCCTGCGTACCAGGGCAACTGCCTCTCCGATCTCCGACATCTCAGGCTTCACTTCAACTTTAGCTGGCGTTTTCAGACGCACTTGATCTTCCAGGCTGTGGGAAATCCATTCTACTTGGAGATTCACTTCTGACAGCTGAAAATCTTTGCAGCTGTAAAAACGAACATCGGACGGTGAGTCATGCTTTTAATTTTAATAAAAATGAAGGTCTGAACTGTCACTTTAAAATCCTCTGGGCATGAGGATTACATTACAAAGCAATGGGCATTGCACTTTATGCTTTGCATACACTCCTGAACATACAATCGAAGTTGTGGGGTTTCATAATGAAATATGGATTTAAGGCCCAGATTATAACTTTAATATTACCATCTTCTGCATGCTTTAAATAAAGATCAAAGCATGAAAAATGTGATCTGTAGCCTGTGAATATGATACTCGGGCTGGGCCACTAACGTGGCATTGCAATAGTTAAGTATAATGGATAAGGTCGTAGATGCAACTGGAGGACGGAGGTCTTCAGGAATGAAAGGGATGACTTTCTTTAAAGTTTTCAATTTGAAGGGGCCTGGCTACAACACGCGCTGACCTGAAGTTTGGGTGAGAGTGAAGACATGATTTTCGCCCCCAGAATATTTGCAGGGTCACCCGGCAGGGATAAAGAACCCAAGGTCAGGGGCCATAAATCAGACATCCAACGAGCTTTAACAAAGGGGGGCCCAACCACCAGAATTTCAGTCTTGTCTGCATTCAGCTTAAGCCAGTTATCATTCATCCACCCACCAATGTCCGCCAACCACTGCCTTAGCCTGGCTGACAGCCCCCTGCTGGTCCAGATCAATACATGGGATCAACTGGGTGTCATCCGCATAGGAGTAGAAGCGGCAATGGTGGGAGTGGATGAGTTTGGTGAGTGGCTCAATGTAGACATTGAAAAGAAGAGGTGAAAATGCTGAACCCTGAGGAACCCCACAAGTAAGGGGAGAGGGTGCAGACTTAAAAGGGGGGGAGAAAGAGTCTGAAAGTGATTAGCAAGAAAAGGACTGAACCAGTCCCGAGAGTCCAGCCTGGCAAAGACGCTGAAGCAAGACAGCATGGTCAATGGTGTTGAAAGCCGCTGAAAGCTCCAGCAGAATCAACACCCCCACACCGCCCAGGTCTAGCATCATCCTCAGGTCGTCCAACACGGAAACAGGGACCGTTTCAGTGCCCATTGGGGGACGGAATCCAGATTGGTATGGATCAAGAATATGAGAGTATTCTAGGAAGGACCGAAGTTGAGGGGTGACAAGGGCCTCTAAGATGTTCATAATGGAGAGAAGCAGAGAGAGGGGAAGAACATTTGCAGGAATAAATGGGTCAATAGAGGGTTTCTTTAGGAGAGGGGATACCAGGGCGTGCTTGTGAACCTGCGGAATGACCCCAGTAGCCAATGACTGATTAACCGCAGAAGTAACAGCTGGGGCAAGCTGAGGAGTAATTTCCTTAAGAACTTTCAGTGGGATGCGGTCATTGAAGGTGTGAAGACAGTCCTCCTGGTGTGTATGTGATTTTATTTTATTTTTTTGCCAGCTAGGGGCCAAATGGATCCCTAGGCTAGGCGTGTGTGTGTATAGCAGAGGGATTAGGGTGCTCCCTTGGGTGCCCCTAGTAGCTGCTGGTGTTGCTTGCGACCCCTAGCCAGCATGGTAATGTGGGGAGGGTCGCTGGGAGGGTCCCTTTGTGTCCTTAGGACCCCGGAAAGTCTCACCCTGGGTCCAGCTAGTGGGCTCAGGGGGACCCCTCATGCACCCCTATCTCTTGCGCGACCCTTCACAGCAAGGATTAGCTTAGGGTGTGCGTGTGAGCATTTTTCCCCTAACCGTGTGTAAAATGCTCAGGCACGTGTGTTTTTGACCATGTTTAAACGTGTGAGTGAAATTCTCTATGTTTAACATGGGAGCCTCTAATTACGGCGTTCAAGGCTCCTATCGCCCCATGTTATGCTATGGGCGGTTTTGGACGTTCAAGGCTACCGCGTAACCGCAAGCGCCCACGATGAGTTATCTGCTAAAAATCGCAGTTAATTCATAACGTGTTTATAATTTAACTGCAGTTGCACAGAAAAGTGTGTTCGACTTTCCTGCGTGGGTTAGCTTGGATCCAATGCGCGATTCTGTGTTTGGGCTCCATCTTGAGCGTGTCCCCCTTTCTGGGAATCGCCACGTGGCTTATTTCAGAAATTGGGTACATGCCCCAAAATGGAGTCAGGGGTTGCTGAAATGGTTTCCCAGGTCTGGGAACACGTGTCAACAACCCCCAGAGGTGCCTCTGTCCTGGAGCAGCCAGATGGCCCTGCACCTGGGCAGCCTCATCTCCTCCCAGCGGGGCCAGATGGGCAGGCACGGTCTTGTGCTTCTCGTGGGTGAGACTCACACCCAGAGGGAAGATTAGGGGATGCCTTTGTAGTTCAGCCTCCTCCCTCTTCCTCAATAGAAGCCCCACCAGACCCCTGTGGCTCTAGGTGTTAGGATTCCACCTGTAGTCAAGCCGCGCTATATACGCCCACGGTTCCCTCTTCATAATTATCCGTGATCATTCAGGCAAAAAGCAAGTATCCGCAATGTGACTGTTTTGAGAGCCCGTACCGGTAGCCGGTTACGGCATACTACGAGGTAGCGAGACAACTCACTCCAATATGGCCGTCATATCTTGTTTGACTTACATTGTGGTTTGTCCTTTGTTGATTTTTACCTCGGCCGTCCTTAAAAGGAAGACGCCGTTGCTTGCGTTCAACAAGCGGATTTGGTTTGGTGATTTGCTGTGTTCCTGTGTTCTTGACGATAAGTGCCTTGACCCTATTTTGCTCTGACCTGCTTCTGTCTGACGTTTTGTTCTGGTTACTGTCCGTAGGTATTCTGACCCGACTTGGCCTGTTTATTCTGACTCTGCTTTTGTCTATGAATTGGTTTAGTTTCTGCCCGCTCGGTATTTTGACCTCGGCTTGCTCACGACTCCCGTACTCTGTCTCCTTGGTTTTGTTTCCCCTTCTCCTGGCTTTGACCCTTTTCTGTTTTGACTTGGATTCCTGGTTGTTACTTTTGGAATCACTTGCGTGGTTTCTCTCACAACTTGACTTAGGCATTCCACCCGCTACATGGTTTCCTTTCCTCCTGTGGTCTCCTACACTACTGAGATTGCGTGTGTGCTAGAACACGTCCCCTCGGGGATTCTTCTCAAAACGCCACAGGGATCTGAGACCGTGTCCAAGACTCTACACTGCACCCGGTATAGAACCTTAAGGGGGCGTAATTTTGGTGAGTGCTGGTTTCTCAGAACAGTCATATTATTAGCATTATTTCACAGTTGCTCCCTAGCGCCTTGCTTACCAGTGTCCTTCTGTGTTTCTCTCGTTTCAGGTGCAGTGTCACAAGAGACAACCCCGGTCCTTGTGGACCCCCCTTTTTGCCTCCTGGACTATCTACATAGCCAGGAGGAAAACAGGGGAAGTCCTCTACACATCGCTGCTGGCTGTACTTGCTTGGAAGTCCAACACTAGGATGCAGCTGACACCCTCCCCCTTTTGTCCTTGCCGACTAAATAGTGTTGGGAGTCTTTTGTGTGTGGGATGCCAGGCTTGGGTCCGCCCCAGATGGTTTGCCCGACAGCAGACTATCTGTCTGGAGGGTTGGAATCTTCCATCTGGGGGTTACATTCCCCTCTGATGGGAAGGTTCTTGGTTTAACCCAGCCATGGCCCCGCCAGGCCAGGGCTGAAAGTATATAATACATGAACTTGGCTCATGTATCTCTCTCTCTGATATTATACCTCTGTGTACCCACACGTTGTGGAGTTACTGCAGAGGGGTTTCTACTGAGGAAGAAGGGCTTGGAGGGAGCGCCTGGTCTTCTGTGCCTAAGCCACAATAGCTTAGCCTGGCCTAGCAGCGACGCATCAGAGTTTGGCTACCTCGTCCTTTCGGAGTCATTGGAGTGGTGAGTCCTGATTGCTGCTGTCTGTGGTACCAGCCTTATATTTGACTTGACTATTTTCCTAACGATTGCTGTGTTACCCAAACCAGTGTACCTGTGTCTTTTAGCTGGAACTATTCACCTTTTTAAAGTGTTGAGAATAAAGTAACCATTGCTCTTAAAGTAAAAAAGTGTCTTTGTTTTGAAAGATCCGAGTTGACTGCTTTCTTTTTGTGGCATTTTTGGTGTCTACACTTAATGGCGGACGATCCTGGTTATTTAACACCCCTGGTTATCTCACAGGCCTCTGCACGTTGCATGCACAGGGCGCTGAACTAGGGGCTATGTTTGTGCGAAAATGGCAGACTTGCTACCCCTGGTCCCGCTTTCGTCACAAAAGGGTACAAAATATAGGAGAACTTATATTGGTGACAAAATCTAATCACTTTCCTGCAGCCAGGCAAATACTGAATGATTTAAGAATTAGCAGCATTCTCTGTCAGAAAAGTAGTTATATCAACTCTGCTCATTTCTATCAGCACCCTCAAAGTACAATAGAAGCTTTGAACCCAGCAGGCACTTCAAGAAAAGCACTTCAAAGTTAGCAATGTTACGGATTCTTGTGCTAAACTACATGTAATAAATATAATTACAGCACATCTCAAGTTCTCACACCAGTGAAACAAAGCGGAAATTTCCAACAACAGTCAAGGATGCAGTATAGGCATGAAAATGAGTTGAAGATGGAAAGTAACAAATATGTCTTTCAAAGCTGTATTGTTCCAGTATTCAAATTGTAAACAGGACATAACCATCTCCAGCAAGTAAAGTCTATTAAGTGCAATCAGTTTTAACGCCAGAGGGAGCGAAATGTTTTCTTTTGGGGTATGATGGAGAGAACTCGGTCTAGAGGCACCATAATCCACTGGGAGGTGTTACCATTGACCTCCAGGGACGCGCCATAGATCTCCAAGGGGAACCAGGGGGTGACCACTTCCTTGGTCCCCTCTCTACATCCTCCACTGAACAAAATTACCAAACAGAAAGGGAAAAAAACAAGTCTAACCACCACCACCACGAGGGAATCGGGTAAATATGTAGTACTTCAACACGAATTCTCTAGGAGTAAAGGATTTGCTATATAGCAGTCTTATTGAAGAGGGCAGGACACTCATATTTCGCTGATAAAATAATGTACACAATATGGTAACAGCTTAGATGTGGACTCAGTACAGAGTAGTTTGAAGGCACACACAGAAATAACTAAGAAATTTGTGTCCTGCCCTCTCCAATATGTCTGTTATACAGCAAATCTTTTCCTCCCATAGAATTCATGTTGTGGTACTATATACTTACCGGAGGAGATTAAACTTGGGTTTTTCCCTTTGTTTTTGGTATCCATTGCATGTTTTTTAAAGCAGCTGATTGGATGTGAGAGCTGTCAACTAAACAATGTGCCACAGTTTACTGTGGTACATTGCAAAATGTTACACGCCATGTGACTGGGTTTTAACCAATCGTTGGAAAAATAACAGGGGTTTCATAAATGCCTGAATGTGTGTTGTGTATATGTTTTAAGTGCACAGCTACCGGTATGTATGCACAATGCTTTTCACAAACAAATATGGCGTTCTGCTCCAAGCAGCCAGTAAACACAGGCAAGCAAAGGCATGGGAGGAGCATTGCATTTAAGACATAGTGAAGGCAAATGACAAGCGGTCCACCAACTTTAAGGAAAATGGGCCAATCAACATGTACACAGATTTCTTTCTACCCTAATGCTACAGCTTGCAAAGCAATATGAGGCATAACAAAAATAAGAACACTACTGTAAGTTCTCTGCACAATCAGCTTATGGCCGGATTCTCATGAGGTTTATGAACACTACGAATCAGGAAGTTCCCAATTCATAGTGTTCCTAAACAGCATGCAATTCTGGTTGTAGGCATTCACTGAAGCCTGCTACGACTAAAAAAGCAGTCGT
>JAVSBX010553258.1:0-10848 GCA_033119125.1 Desmognathus anicetus
GCCTCTAACTGGGCGCACCACCAAACAGGCAAAAAACAGCCCGGCACAGGAGACGCACTTAAGTCTGAAACGCTTGGAAGCTAAGGGGTTAAAGGCACATCTTTCAGGCCCACCTTCTGAATTAAATGTCAGACTCTGTCATTGACCAGCTAACTGTTGAGCTTTACAAGTTTAAACCATTCCTATTATACATTCTATTTTTGCTTCCCAGGGTTCCCTTCCTACTCTAGTCCTTTCACCTGTATCCACCTTGTCTATAATATGTAAATCGTCTACTTACTCTCTGATTGTAGTATGCTCTAGGAATACTGCGCTGGTTTTATGATATAGAAATATGTCGAGCTATGACGTATGGCACTAGTTTGACTTAATTCGTATGTACACATTAGAGAGTACAAACTTTAATATAGTGTCAAAAATCGTTTCTACCCTGTTTGTTGGTTTGTTTGTGTGTTTTTTTGTTTGTTTGTTTCTTTGATTAATGTGAACAGCTCTAATTTAGGTGTTAGCCAGTAAGACTCAACTATGAGACAATCCATGATAGGGGTGACCTTAGTGATTGCCTATAAGAAAAACGTGTAATCAGACATATTACAGTAGCAGCAGTCAGCATGTTATTTGCATACGTAGTTTCTTTTGCTTTCCAAGTTCATATTTTTTTAATGTAAAATATCTTTTATCAAGGTGACTGTTTATTCCCGACACCCCCTTGGCAGTTGGAGAGAATGGTTGCGTCCAGGGGGATTTTGGAGGGAGCAGCAGTTGCTGAGGAGACTGAGGCGCGACGGAGATTAGTGTAAACTGTGGAAGGCCATTATCGGAAAAGAAGATACGTCACAGAGGTGTAAAACGCAGGTTTCGGCGCAGTGGGGCCCGTTCTCTCAGTAACTCTCTGGTAGTGCACTTCAGAGGCTTTGGGGATCCACTCGCATCCATTCCGTGTGCCATCTTGGCCGGTTTTGAATCGAACAGGCCACTAAAGGCTGATATCGGTTTGGATCAACTCGCAAACCTGGGACACCTGGTCACCCTAATCAACTGGCAAATATGTAAATAAGCATTGGCCAATGCCATGAGTTTTCTGCATGCAGGGTGGCCAGGGAGGAGGGAGGGGAGGGGGGTTAATGGGGGAGAGGGCGGAGGAGGAGGGGATTAGACATGGGTGGATTGGTAGTGGTTATGTGAGGGGTGGGGACTTGGCGAGGTGACACTTGGGTGTTCTCGGGTGGAAACGTAGGGGTGTTTCCAGGTGTCTAAGTCTGCCCAGTCTGGCAGCAGTTATGTAATTTGAAAAGCTGTTTTATTGGTCCCATTTACGTGCTGATGAGATTACAGCAGTACAGAGTGCATTTTCCGTTCTTTTGATTCGGGTTATTGCCTGGAGACTCTGAGTTATAGCCCCCGCCCCACCTAAAGGCGAGGTAAACGGTGGGTGAGAGGTAAAACAGGGTGGGTGGAGGGAGTAGGCGAGATGAAGAACCTGGAGGGGTGAGGGTAGGTGAGACAGTGACTGAGTGGGGGGAGTTGAGGTGAGACACTGGGTGGGTGGAGGTGAGGTGAGCACTGAGTGGATGGAGGTGAGGTGAGCACTGGGTGAGTGGCAGGAAGGCGAGACATTGGCTGGGTGGTGTATGGAGGCGAGGTGAGACACTGGGAGGAGCTGACGTGAGACACTGGGTGAGGGAGGCGAGGTAGACTGGCTGGGTGAGGAGGGATGCAATATGAGACACTGGTTGGTTAGGAAGTGAGGCTCTTTGTGGAAAGGGTGATGTGAGACAGTGGGTGGATGGGAGGGGAGGTGAGGTGAGACACTGAGTGGGTGGGAGCCAGGGCGAGGTGAGACCCTTGATGGGTTGAGGGGAGGCAAGTAGGCACTGGGCGGGTGAATGTGAAGTAAGACACTGGATGGGTGGAGGTTATGTACACAGGGTGGTTGAGTGGGTGGAGACGACATGAGACTGTGTGGGTGGAGGCGAGGTGAGACACTGATTAGGAGCAGTCAGCGTGAGACACTGGGTGGGTGGAAGCGAGACACTGAATGGGTGGGGGAAGGCGAGGTGAGACACTGAGTGGGTGGGAGGAAGAGGTAAGAGACTGGGTAGGAGGGGGTCAAAATGCAAAACAACCCAACTCCAACCACTCCTCCTGCCTCTTGTTTGTGCTAGTGCATAACCTGGGCACTCTAAAGTGGGTGCTCCCCCAACACATTGAGGTTTCGAATGTGTTCCCCAGTTACATATCCCTCTCCCCAAAATAATTTTCATGACCACAATTAAGGAGCCAGCATAAACCTGGAGACCATACAGATTCTTTTTAGTGGAAACTCAAAGGCTGCATTTATTTATACATTTGGTTAAATTCCTAAAAAACGATATTAAAAACACAATCATCTTATCGTCAGAGAGCAATTACCACATGAATTAACCAAATTGTCAGTGTTCCCCAAGATCAGGTTTTCCTTTAATCAGATCCATTTTCCATTGTTTGTGGCCTTGTTGGCGGTGTCATGTCCCAGCAGTGGTCTCCAACCCCTCTCAGGGTGCACTGTCATTGCCGCGGGCATGCACCACCATTCCCGCTGGTCCTGCTGTGCAGCTCTAAAAGGAGCCAGCCTAAAAAGGTGTTTTACTGCAGCCCCACGCCGCATACGCCCAAATTCCACACGGGTCCTGGTTGTTACACCACCACTTTACAGCAGTGGTTTCTGGCGCTCTGTGGTTCCCCCCTTTCTTGGGACCGCACGAACACCCTGCCCTCTCCAGGGCATCTTTAAAATTCATCATGAAGAAGTCTATCCCTATGTCTGACAGGTGTACTTTGTCTTTGTCAAAAACCCCTGGACTTTTTAGGTTTATCAGCGTGGCCATCCTCCTGTCCAACAGCAATCCTATGCTAGCCCTGACTGTTGCTGGCAGCCTGCAAACACCTTCCTTGGAATCAATCTCAAGTCTCAAAAATGTTAGCTTTGTGCAAGGACCACTGTTTTGTCTGGCGCCAGTGGTACCCCCAACGCCTGTGCCAGCTCCTTAAATTCTTCAACGCATTCCCACATTCATCAGTCTCTGCTTTGCCTACCACTAAGAAGTCATCCAAATAGTGCTGTATTGCGCCCCCCCACACTGCAATGCAGCTTCAGCGCTTATTCCAGAAAGGAGCTGAACATTTCAAAGTAGGAGCAGGACACCGCACACCCCATCGGCAAGCATTTGTCAAAGACAATAACCTCTTCTGTGGCAAAGCCAAGCCGGTGGAAACTAAACGGGTGCACTGGCAGCAGTCTAAATGCAGACTCAATATCTGCTTTGGCCATGAGCGCCCCTTTACCTGCTTGCCTTACTAAGTCCACTGCATCATCAAAGTTGGCATATGACACTGAGCATAAATCTTCTGGCAGCCCGTCATTCACCGATTACTCTTTGGGGAAGGACAGGTGATGAATAAGTCTGAATTGCCCCGACTCGTTCTTGGGCACCAACCCCAGGGGTGATATTATAAAGTTATCTAATGGCAGACTACTGAAAGAGCCCCCTTGGCCACTTTGTCCCTCACTTGTGGTTGATCCTTTGCTGATTTGTTTCCCTGGCCACATCACTGTGGTCAGACCATGGTAAGGTATCACAAATCATTTGTATATGTCATCAAGCTTTGTATAGCCCCTGGTGCACACTTTCGTGGCTTTCAGGTGCTGTCCATCGCCCAACCATAACTGAAGGGCCCCTTTCATGCTGTGGAAGGAAGGTTGCATAGTATGGTTACACAATGTTCTATATCTTGGTCCCTAGGCCCCTGAGGTGTTGAGGAGGAGTGTATGGTATTACCTGGCTGGTTGATAGTATCAGTTCCTAGTTCCATATGGCAGTCTGTAGTTGTTTCTACTTGGTGAGTGGTTGTATGGTGTGCGGGACAGTGTATAGCTTCCAGACGGTGGGGCAGTTGACTGGATTTGGGCTAGTATGACTTGTCAATGTCAAATGGTTAATGGGTTGCATGGTTCTACCTACTGTCTAGTGCTAGGTTAAAGGCTAGCTGTTAATCTGGCCCGGCCCACCCTCCCTTTGTGTGTGTGCCGGTCATCCCGTCTTACAGAGGCGGGGATGGCTGTCACGGCTCGATGGCCGAAACCGTGTGCAGCATGAACCAGTCAACCCAGATGAGCCGCGCCCCTCCCTTTACCTCTGGAGAGGTGATTAGATGTGTGTATTGTGGGTGCATAAGGAGAGACTGCATCCTTGTCTTGCGGGTATCTTCGACTTCTGGATCAAGACATGGGGGGCAGGTTACCTCAACGTCTTGATAGCTGGTCGTCAGCCTTCCATCTTCCACTCTTACCACCTCTTAACAGCCTTGTAGCAGCTGTGTTCGTCCTTAGAAGTCCATCCTTTAAATGTCCGGCCGCCCAAGGGCTTGGTCGCCCTAGGTGGTGCACTTAAATGCTGCCAGCCCTTCCTCCGGGGGCCGTGTGTGACCCCTCACCCTCCTCTCAGCCCCCAATCCGCTTCTAAGTTTCCCTCCCCCCCTCCCCAACCCTAGCGCTGCTTCGGGTGAAGGCTGATGATAAAATCAATGATTATTTTACTCTGCTGTCGGGGAAGAGAGATATTTCATAGAGTAGGCACTGTGCAGCCCTAACTGTGCTAAGAGGGCGATTGTGAAATATGAAGAGAGAGCAGGATGAGCCGTCATAGTATGACCACGTGGAGGGCTAGACGTAGAGAACAGCAGGCACTCGGTGTGCTGGGGGTTTAATGTGCTGTGAATCCTATTCCATTAAGTGCACAGTGTGCTGAGGAACTGTTGGAGCACTATTTAAAAGTAATTACAGCGATAGCAGCTCTGTCCTACCTGGTCCGGGCGTGGACGGAAAATCCCTCCCATAACATCAAGGCATTCTGTTCATTGACATATTTATTTAGTTCCATGGCCAAGGCTTTCTTATTTATTGGTGTTTTGGCCATGGCAAAGGTGCCACCCCCCTTCTGTCCCTCACTTGCTCTGGGGCAGAGGCTTCCTCTCATCCTTTCCCTTGTGCCAGCAGTTTGCTGCAGAGTGGGGTCCTCCACAGAGGGGGCAGAAATGGTTAAATTTACACCTTGCAAAGGTTCAGTTCCCTTTGTTGAACCTTCAACACACTGCTGAGTATTTGCGCTCACCATCAACCCGCTTTTACTTGTGGGGCCCCTGCCAGCTTTGGCTTTTTGGTGGGGGCCCGGGCATGAAAGGGTGTGCCCTGCTTCAAGACTCCTACCTTAGCAGCTACCATCCTCCTCATGTAACCACCAACATCCCAACCAATTGATGGCCAGGTTTGCATCTTTTGCCTAAAACTTTTATCATTTTTGTACCAGGCTAGCCCTCCATACAATTTGCAGGCATCTTTAATTCTCTGAGCGTATACTATCATAGAACCCGCCTCATCCTGGAATTTCTGAATCATAAATGAGGTCATTAGCATAAAACCGTTCATCCAGTTACCCAGTGTCAGTCCCTTCTTGACCCTTTTGCTATCCTTTTCCTCACGCTCTTTCTTGGATAACTTTGTCAAGTCAAAACCTTCCTCTTCTATGCCTGCCGGTGAGAACATGTGATATTGCTCGCTCCAAATCCGCTGCTTCACCTTCAGGGGTATGTACCCGTGCAAATTATTCTGCTTGACCATCATTGGTTTACTCCCGGGCTCTCTCATCAATTTAAGTGAGATAGGTGCCTTTTTTCTGGAAATTTAGTCATCAGTCTCACTGTCACTTGAGCTGTCGCTACTAAACAGCAGCTCCCTGTCACACTCCCGCTCATTCCTGGGGGTTGATGACCAAATGCTTTTTGGGTTTCCTGCGGCTTTCCCCTCTCTCGCTGCTGCATTCCTGTCCCCCCCCTTTTTTTTACTGTTTTCGTCATGCTCTTTGGGCCTTTTTTCACCGTCCTTCCTTCCCTCCATCCACACCATTCATTATTATCTGATCACCAGAAATGCTGTTTGCGATAGTTACCACACTATTTCCCGCCAGACCCTCTTTACTTAATTTAAGTAAAGAATTGTACAACATTTTCTCAAATTGCTACTCACCAGAGATACTGGGCTGCTCAGTGTTCTCCTCTGGGTGCGCCACCGGTACAGCTAAAGCTGCCTTGGGGTCCTCAGTTGCTATACTTTGTTTGTGGGGTGAGGGAAGGTCCCCGGCATCCCCGCCACTGGGGGCTAGGGCTGGCTCTAGCCCCAAGTTAGCGCACATCCAGTCCTCGCCATACATTGCTTGGGCGTGCTTTGCCAATTCTATGACTGTTCTGTAGTGACGCGTGGAGGTTGCTGGAGATCCATCTTGGTGCCGGTCCCGGCCTCGGGTATGAAGTTGGCCAGTACGAGGTGCAGTAGCCGGATCGATGTGGACCACTGGATTTCTGTCTCGTTGCCGGTTCTGGCCTCGGATGCAAAGGTGGCCTGGGACTAGTGGTGGAAGCCAGCCTAGAGCACGTAGGTGGCTGGCACCAGGGAGGGGAGCCCAATGGATGTTGAATGCTGGGCTGCTGGGTTGGAGCTGGTCCTGGCCTCAGGTACGAAGGTGGCCAGGGCCGGATGGGAGTTGAATGCTGGGCTGCTTGCTTGGAGCTGGAAGGTGTGGGACCCTGGCCTGGAGATTGTTGATGGCCAGGGCTAGAGAAGGAGCTGGCATTGTTGGTGATGGTGGCCAGAGGTGGCGCTGATCCCGGCCTGGGGTGCGAAGCTGGCCGGAGCAGGTATAGGAACAGCTGGCCTGAGGGGTACCGGGGGCCAAAGGAAACTGCTGGAGCAGGCCAGGGGTGCGTTGCTGGCTGAAGGCTGAAGTGAGAGGGATGTGGGGGGCAACGTAGCCACCGAGGAGGACTGGAAGGCCTGTGGAGGAGTGCTGGCCTGTAGTTTGGGCGGCTCGATAAAAGCGCAGCTGTGCAGGGGGCACAGCCTGCTGGGGAGCCAGGGCGGCGCGCGCAGCCTGCAGGGCAAGGCAGGAGCCTTGCGGCGCTCAAAAGAAAGCACAGCTGTGCAGGAGGTGCAGCCTTGCCGGGGAGCCGGGGCAGCGAACGCGGCCTTCAGGGCAAGGCGGGACCTGGCACTCAAAAGAAATGGTACCTGGGAGCATGGCAGGAGCCGGGAAAAGCGCTGCTGTGCAGCTGCAGTGGTGGGCTGAGCTTCCGGGGGGCAAGGCGGGATACAAGCGGCGCCGCAAAAGGAGGAGCGCCACAGCGAGGGGGGAGGAGGGGTCCGAGCAGGCGCTCGTGGGACCCGGAGCACAGAGTTTGCTAAAGACCAAAGAGCGGCAGCCAAGTGGGTCAGGGGTCCGGAGTGAGTCAAAAAACAGAATCAGATTGTGTGCGGGTGGAAAGTGAAAAAAGAGGGCTGGCCAGGGCTGGATTGGCCCCTTTAATGACCATGGACAGCCCCCTATTCCACTTTAATTGGCCTGCTGCCCAATCAGGCCCCAGCAATTTTTGCTGGCTTTTTAGCCCCGCCCAGCACTTCCGCTCGGCTCGATTAAACCGTGGCTCCTCTAAGTGCTACGCACTGCGCCTTTCACATTCTCC
Organism: Desmognathus anicetus; assembly: GCA_033119125.1. Lineage (NCBI taxonomy): Eukaryota > Metazoa > Chordata > Amphibia > Caudata > Plethodontidae > Desmognathus > Desmognathus anicetus. The sequence continues at coordinate 7,552 of JAVSBX010553258.1, forward strand.
CCTAGTTCTCATTCTCTACTACCTACATAGGTGAAAGAGAGAGGAGAAGACAGACACAGACGAGCCAGGATGAGCTGTCAGAGTCTGGTAAGTTGTTTAATTTTTTTAATAGTAAGGGGGGCTGGCAAGGATGTTTGGTGGTTGCATGGGAAGAGGGGTGGTTAGGATAGATGGTGGTCGGGGGAGGGAGTGTGGTGAGGATGAATGGTGGTCGGGGTTTGCAAAGATGGATGTTGGTTGAAGAGAGGGATACTGTAGAGGGAGTATGTTGAGCACATGTAGGTATGTAGGTGACTGCGTGGGGGTAAATTATAAGGGAGGCTGGCGAAGATAGATGGTGGTCATGGAAAAGGCGCTGGCTCGGATAGATGGTGTTCATGGAGAGAGAGGGTCTGAAGAGGGAGTATGTTTGCCGCATGGAGGGTGCAGGCGATTAGTGTTGGTGACTGCGGGAGGGGTTAAATAGTAAGGTGGGCCGGCGAGGATAGATGGTGGTCAGGGAGGAGAAGGTCTGGTGACGATAGATGGTGGTCAAGGGGCTGAGGGGGTGCAGTGCTCTAGACTAACTTTTTGGCTCAAATGCCATTGGCTCCCAAGCACAGCAGTGTTGCCACTGTCATGACCTGCTCAACGCCTATGAACCTACAAACTGATCAACCATTTGAGCTTACAGTCTGACTAGTGATGCCACTGTTATGAACTGAACTACCCTTTGAACTTACAAACTGATCATACTGAACTGACAATCCGAATTCTCTTGTACCAATCTGCACAAAGACTTCTGCGTTCTGATGCCTTAGGACTTGGGCGTGTTACAAACCAAATAAATAAATACATTGTAAACACCAAATGAAATTTCTTGGAGCCAAAGCTTTTGGCGGGCCAAAACCTTTACCCTAGAAAGACGAGCAAATAAACAAAGCATCCTATACTAATATTCTAGCAAAAAACATTTCTACTTGTAGTTGTGTATTCATTCACATTTCGCTGACCTGAATTTTTGGGTGCCTCTCACGAATCACCGGTAGTTCCCACAGTGTTGCATATTAGTCAGAAAAAGTCACAGTCCTGTGCCTGTCTTATACAGGCAAGATTAAACTTGGCATTGTTAAAGGTACATTTCGCCCAAAATTTTTCTTTATGCCTATTAAAGTCCAACTTGCATGGGTTCCAATGAATTTATTGTATGTAAATGCATGCAGATTTCCCTATCTAACTGCTTTTTTCCCTCTGTAGATTTTGCAGGCTTTATTTCTCTCTTTTTAAATCTCAGATGTACAGCTTTACAAATGAGATATTTCACATGATTGGCTGGTTTGTGTTTCTTTCAATTTCTGACAAAAAGTAAAATACATTTTTTGTTTGTAACCATTTCAGTGCAGGAGGACAGGATGGAATTGTATCCAATTTCAGGTAATGAAACGCCAATGATTGACATCTGGCAATACGCAGCCTGTCAACAACAGTAATGTTTTGTTTTTCTTCATTTTGCGTAGCTGAGCAGATGCACAGCTGCAGTGCACAGTAGAAATAAAATAATGAGTGATATATTTATTGTAACTTCTGGGTTTGTTTTGATTATAACCTCTTTGTTTGTTAAGGCATTTTGGGCTTGAATGGCAAGCCCAATTGTCATGTTGTAAGCGTATTCACTCATTGTTTGTGACAGCACAGCTCTTGTACAGGTATTAGTGGAACGCAACCTTGCCCAACACTACTGATACTGTAATGGAACCTTTGAAAAATTGGTAAGAAGTCAATCCACATAGGGCATTTTGCAATCATGTACAAGTATGAATATTGTGTTTTATAGTGGATTGTGGGAGTTTTACAAAATGCAGTGCATGCTAGAGCACCAAAGTAATTTTATTTTATGCAAAGGCAAACCATGTGCATGGCAATTTAAAAAGTGCACCAGGCTGAATAATTATTATTTGGCAACCTCTGTAAAATAATGTTGTAATATAAAATCACCTATTTGATCATTTGCATGTTCATCTGTTATATATTACATTATTACCGGGCCTCATTTTGAGCATTACATGCAATTCTGTACTGGCTAAAATAAAGGTATTAAAAATATTATTGTGCTTACATCTAATGCTCTTCAAAAAACCTGTTTTCTACTATACCTGCTTTCTACTAACTGGTATAGAAAGGATAGTTAATTACAATAGGCCTGTCTGTTGCATTTGCATTTAATTCCTGATATTGTCAATGTTAATCTTTTAAAGGAACAGTCCAACGAAAAAATTATTCCTAATTTTTGTCAGTGAAAATTAAAAGTACTCAAAATGCATATTTTCTTAAAGACTTAAAGAAAATGTTTCTTTTATTTTGCATATACTTTATTTTAACGATACAGTTTTACAAAATATGCATACTGTTCTGGATTGCCAGACACCGGGGCAACCTGTTTCTGGGCATTGAAGAGCAGTTGTACCGCTACTGTTTTACATAGCATCTAAGCTAATGAAAGGTTTAGGAGACGGCTTTGAGCAGATAAGGGAACATGAGTGGAGTCTTGGAGGGACAGCAATTCTCATAGCCCATGCGCAGGCATCTACGTTGAAGAATGCTGGGGCTCACAAAACAACATTTGGGGATAGGGTCACTGCATTTGCATAGAGTGAACTAAACATGCGTTCAGCTAACTAGCCAGCTGAGGTGGAATAAGGTGAAGTGAAGCGGAAACATTACATGATCATCATATCTATGAAAGCATGAGTGCATGACATTGCGCGCAAATTGATGGCATAGAATCAGTGCAAGTTAATTCACTTTTTGCACATTTGTGGTTTGTGGTCTGAGTGTCCCTTTAACCTCTTGGCTGCTAAGGGTTTTTGACTAGTAGCCCTCCTCTCTGCAGAGCTGTTTTTTGCCTGTTTGGTGGTGCATCGAGTTAGAGGCCTGTAACTTTTGATTGGCTAGGCCACTCACAGCCATTTTTGGCTCCTTTTCTTCTAATAGGATGGGCAATCTAATGGCACCAAAAAATTGTGAATCGCACAAAGGTGGTGTCTGTAATTTACAAAAATGTGTGAATATTTTGTGTTTTTTTTTTTAGAAAATGAAAAAAAAGCTGCAAAACAAATAGCTGCGGTTTTTCTTCTGTACATGGGATCAACGAATGATTTCCAGTTCTGAAATCGCCATTTTCTCAGCTTACCAGAACACAGTTTTTAAAAAAAATCGTTGCAATTTCAGTGAGAATTCAACATTTTTCTAACAGGTGGGCCATTTCTTCAATATTGCATGCAATGCACATGCCTTCAGAATTTGGCTTAGAAAGGTGGG
>JAVSBX010554359.1:0-10834 GCA_033119125.1 Desmognathus anicetus
AATCCTTTGGATTTGTCTACAGTGTGGCTAGCACTAAAATCCTTTCTTCCCAACATCCAAGGCCTTTGAGTTAGGAGTTTCTCAGACAATTCAACCACTTTTTGGTGTCTCAGAAAACAGGAATAAACTTGTTCCAAAGCTCCATGCCTTCTAACTCTGAAGATCTGGGAATGGGCTTCTTTTTACAGCCTCCTCCTTTTCAATACCAAGTGTCACTTTATCCGTGCCTTGTTGCCTTGCTATAGACTGCCAAACTATTTGCATCATTTTATTTGTCTATTTGCTAAATTGCACTTTGCACATTATTGTGCTGTTGTCACTTGCTCTCTGCTGCTGCTCTGGCATGCTACCGTAGCTGCCGCTTTACCATCCATCTGTATTTTTATCACTTTTAACCATGCTGTGCTTTTACTTACTTTTAGGTGTTCTATTTATCATTCATTTTAGGTGTGTTATTGCTGCTAATAAAATCTGTATTTTATGGTTGTATCGTCATACTGTTTTTAGATCAATCATCCTGCTGCCAAGAAGTTTTTATTCTGTTGTATCTATAAATTGTGTCAATACAAACTGCACACCGCTAGCACAGTTGTGTACAGGCCCCCGGGCCGCTGGGTTAGATTAGGGAATACCGCCCAGAACTACACTTCCCAGAAGCCCCACTAGGCTTTTATTACGTTGGCGACGCGTTAGCGCCGGCGCGTTGGGGCCAGGTTACACGGGCCAGTCTGCACCAGTCTACGCCATCCGAGCTTACAGATGGCTGATTCATTCAGGTCAGTCTCACTTTTTTTCAGGGGCGATTGGGCAGAGGCCCTCCGCTTCTGGAATAGTCTAGACCCATTAAACTCGGGTCTATTTATCTTGCCTGAGGCACAGTTGTCGGAAAACCTTCCATATACTCCGCAGCCTATTAAAGCTAGCATACTGCGTCAGGGGCACTTGGTGCATGTTGCCACTGGTCTATTATTGCCCAGTGTGCAGCATGCCTCTTTTGTTCTGGCTGGACATGAGGTAGAGTTAAATGGCTTTCACTTAGGCATACTTAATTGTAGGTCACTAGTAAAACATGGAATTGAGCTGGCGGATTTGATTGAAGAACAAAATATTGACCTTATGGCAGTCACTGAATCTTGGCTGCATGCAGCAGCCAATCACGCTGCTAGCTTAGCCACCCCCCCAGGCTATAGAATGCTGCGAGCAGATAGGGCTTCAGGAGTGGGCGGTGGTGTGGCTGTGCTGCTCCGTGAGTCATGGAACATGCATATTATTACCTCTGAATCACTCGATGACTGCGAACACATTTTGTTAAAAATCGCCATTGACTATAACACCTCTATTACCTGCCTAGTAGTTTATAGACCGCCCCCTGATATGCCGTTGTTTAAGGAACAACTCTTGGGCCTTGTGTTATCCCATCTTAAAACTGGCTCCAAATTTTTGATCCTTGGGGAGCTTAACTATTGGGCTAATGATGCATCGGACACAGAGGGTGCAGCTTTGCTGGCTGCCTTGAAAGACATAGGCTTCTGCCAACATGTGCACCAATCCACACATGTATTGGGGAATACATTGGATTGGTTGCTCTCCCACAATGTACCTATTTCATATGTAAACGTCACTCCGTGTAGTTGGTCAGACCATTACCTCATAACCTCACGAATTCCATTAGATCTTTTATCAGCTAAGACTGTGGTTCCAAGACGTGTCATCTCTAAGCGGAATTTGAAAAATATCATGCCAGCACAGTTCGCTAAGGCCATAAAGCCCACTTTAGAGAGGCTGTTAGAAACACAAGATATTAATGACATCGCCTTTGGCCTGAGGAATGCGTTGAATGAGGTTGTGGACCATATGGCCCCAGTGAAATTGAAGATTCTTAAACCCGAGGCCAGGGATAAAGGTTGGTTTAATAATGACATTATTCAAGCCAGGACTCAAAAACGTAAAGCTGAGGCCATTTGGCGTAGGAATCCATCAGAGGCAGCCAAAGCTGCCTACGTGTCTGCTGCTAAGCAGTACAAGCACCGGATCGTGGCAGCTAAGGCAGACTTCTTTAATACTAGAATCTCTTCTGCTAGTTCTGACACTAAAGAACTTTTTAGAATTGTCAAAGAGATGGAGAGTCCTGTGTCTGTTGCTAATGATGTAGTGGCTTCTGAAGAGTGGTGCCAAACTGTGCAGGACACCCTCTTCCAGAAAATTGACAAACATGTTCAAACTATCGCTTGCAGACGGGCAGCTCTTTCACCCGATGCAGGCGACCAGTTTCAGGATCTGGGGAGGATGATTTCCAGTGCGGCCCCCACCTTCTCCTTTCGCCAGGTCACTGTAGCAGAGCTGAAGGAAACTGTACTGAAAATGAAACCTACCTCATATAAAGGGGACATTTGCTCTGCTGAGCTAATTCAAAAATCAATTGAAGTACTCGCCCCATTGCTGACACATTTAGTAAATCGTTCTTTTGCCACCTCCAAAGTTCCAGCGGCTTTAAAGGAGTCATGGATAACACCACTTTTGAAAAAAGTGGGCCTTGATCCGCTGGATCCCTTGAGTTACAGACCAATTACGAACGTGTCGTTTCTTTAAAAAATTTTAGATAAATTGGCGTGTTTACAATTGCAGGAATTTCTAGAGACCCATAGTCTTCTCAATACTAGGCAGTCAGGATTCAGGCGCGGCCTGGGGACAGAATCGGCATTGCTCGACCTGAAAAACTGCCTTGCGATGATCATTGATAAAGGCAAGCCTGCACTACTACTTTTACTCGACCTAAGTGCTGCATTCGATCTTGTTGACTATGATCGTTTGGTCAAATGTTTGGTAGAAAACTTTGCTTTTTCGGATGCAGCGGCAGACTGGATCAAGTCCTTTTTGGACGAAAGGACCGCTAGGGTCTGTATCGGAGCAGCTTCGGCAAAGCCCACCCCACTCACTAGAGGCATGCCTCAAGGCTCCTGTCTCTCGCCGACACTTTATAATTTGTATACGTGCCCTCTTTTTGATGCCTTGGAGCGAGCAGGGGTGGGCTTCACGAATTATGCCGACGATACTCAAATTTTTCTGCCCCTTTCAGGATCATATGCTGAAGATGTGCTCCTTATTGATCAAGTTTATGAGTTATTACAAAGGTGGATGGCAATTAATAGCCTTGCATTGAATGGAGGGAAGACAGATTTTAATTTTAGGGACTAGGATCATGCTTAGCAAGTTACCAGCAGAGTATGCCACCTTTATGATCGAAGGGTGTGCCATTCAGTCATCCAAGGTGGTCAAGACTCTGGGCGTATACTTAGATCAACACCTGAGCATGCAGACACATGCGCTTAAAATGAAGTCCTCCTGCGCGTTAATTACTAAGTTGCTCAATCAAATTAGACCTCGCTTGTCTAAGAACAACATGGCAAGGGTGGCAGGTGCCCTTGTGAATTCAAGGCTGGATTACTGTAACAGCCTGTTGGCAGGAGCTGATGCTAAAGTAATCCATACCTTACAAATCACTCTAAATAACGCGGTAAGGGCAGTCACCGGGATCTCCAGGCGAGAGCACATCTATGAGGCCAGATGTGATCTCCACTGGCTCCCAGAGAGGCGTCGAATTGAGCATAAGATTGGTACCTTGACTTTTAAATGCCTAAATAACACTGCACTGGCTTACCTCATTGAGGCACTAAATGTGTATAAGCCTACAAGAACCTTAAGATCAGCAGATGAGGTTAGATTGGTTCCCCCCGGGCCTAGGTTAGCCACATTTGGTGGCAGGACTTTTCAGGCGCAGGCACCCTTGGTGTGGAACCAGCTTCCGAAGGATCTGCAAAACTCTGAATCGTTGGAGATCTTTCGGAAAAAGTTAAAGACCTTTCTCTTTTCAGGGGTTACATGATATAGTTCCACTTGGTTTTTTTCACTGTTGTTGACCTGATGTCTGTCCCTCACACTGTATCTGGATTCTGATTTTAATTGGCGAAGGGGTGCGCTGAGGCCTATGGGCGAGCCGCACACTAAATAAGTTGTTGTTGTTGTTGTTGTCTCCATTGCGTCACTGGCACAGGCTCTACGGCCTCTTCGACCAGCATTTCGTCCACCTCCACTCTCAATGCCTGGGCATGCTATGCGTGGGCGAGTCTTGGTGGAATGTCCGGTGGTTTTTGGACGAACTCCAGGGTATGTCCCTCGACAAGTAGTTGGAGCACCCACTTGTCGGAAGTGATCTCCTGCCAAGCTGATGGCGCTTCTGGCCCTACTCCTCCCATGTGGCAGGTTCCAGGGGAGGGGGCCCTTATCACATCAGGCCTGCTTCTGCTGGGTCTGCAGTGTTGTCTTGCTTGCCGGCCAGCGATAGCTCTGTTGTACCCTGGTGAACTGAGTTTGGGGGTACGGCCTTTGCTGGAAGGAGCCCCGTTGGCCACGCTTATCACAGGGATGAAAAGGTCTCTGGCATCTCTGTGGGAGGATGCCCACCGCCTTCATTGCCTCCCCTTCCGATTTTACAGCCATGAGCATTTCATCTGCCGCCTTCCCGAAGAGGTTGTCACCTTCGAAGGGCAGGTTCATCACCTTTGCCTGTAGGTCTTGAGGAAATTTTCTGGCCGACAGCCAGGCCTCTCTCCAAAGGAGCACTCCCAGAGACAACCTCCCTTCCGCAACGAAGATCTCAGCAACCTGATGCTTGTCTTCGGGTAGGTACTGTATCAAGTCCTCAATACTGTCCCACTGGTCCCTGTCATAACGGGCTAAAAGGGCTGCACTAGTAGCCGCTCTGACAGTCAATGCTCCGCCAGCGAGCACCTTCTTCCCCACTGCATCTTGCTTCTTGGCCTCATTCTGCCAGTCAGATAGCACAGCGGGTTGAACACTCGTCTGTGGCATCTGTGCAAGCCTGCTGATGCAGGTTCGAATCCCGGCAGGGCCGACTCAGCCCTTCATCCTTCAGAGGTCGATAAATTGAGTACCACGCTATGGGGTAATAATGTCATCTGTTATCAGTGCTCTGAGACCCAAGGGTGTCTAGCGCTATATAAGAAATAAGTTGTTGTTATTATTATTATTATTATTATTATTATTATTATTATCATTATTATTATTATTATTATTATTATTATTATTATTATTATTATTATTATTAGGGTGGTAAGAGTAGCCGGGTTGGCGGATCTCTTCCTGGCCGCCGTCGCCACAATGGACTCCGCTGACGGTTATCCCCTCAGGCACAGCAGGTCTGAGTCTGGTAGGTGGTACTTCTTGTCCTGCCACACGCTGACCGCCGGCGTGTTCACAAGTTCAAGTTCATGGATTTAATGTGCACACGCCCTTAGGCCTCAGCACACAAGCACCAGGTCGACACAACAGAGAACGACAGGCAGCAGAACATCATAACGGGGGGAGATCAGAAGGCAGGGGTTCAAGTGACCTCAAAGAGGGTAGTCTTTAAGGCTTTCTTAAAGTCCTGAAAAGAAGGGATGGATCTGATGTTAGAAGGAAGTTTATTCCAGGTGGCTGGAGCCTGGTAGTTAAAAGTTCTGGCGCCAAAGGTGGTGAGCCTAAATTTCGGGACAGCCAGCTTCTTGTCAGAGGAGGAGCGAAGACATCTAGTTGGGTTAGAAAAGCAGAGTCTGTCCTTGAGGTACGCAGGGGCCTTGTCATGGAGACATTTGTGGGTGATGGAGCAGATTTTGTGCTGAATGCGTTGTTTTATGGGCAGCCAATGAAGGGATCTGCGGTGAGACGTAATGTGTTCACATTTCTGAGCACCCACGATGGCGCGTACCGCGTTATTCTGAATGACCTGGAGAGCTTTGATGACTTTGGTGTCTGAACCGGCAAGGAGGCTGTTGCAGTAGTCGAGCCTCGAATTAATGAGGGCTCCTGCAACTCTGGCTAGGTTCTCCTTGGAGATATACTTTTTGATTTGCTGGATAAGCTTGATGACATAGGCACATGTGGACTTGGTGTGCAGCACATGTTTCCACATAGTCATTGAGGAATCAAGGTAAAACCCGAGGGTTTTAACTGTGTTAGAGGTGGAGATTTTACAGCCTTCAATGAGGAATGTGTTGTATTCCGGGGGAAGGCTTTTTACTTTCTGTTTGGACCCCAGAATCATGATTTCGGTTTTATCCCCGTTCAAGACCAGATGATTTGTGGTCATCCAGTCTTGAATGAGTGCAAAAGTCTTATTGATGGCAGCAGCATCCTGAGAGTAGATACCCGACAGAGGGAGGAAGAGCTGGGTATCGTCGGCATAGTTGGTATATCCGACGCCAGCAGAATCAAGGAGGTCAAAGAGGGGGCGGGTAAAGAGGTTATAGAGGGTGGGGGAGAGGCAGGCCCCCTGTGGAACGCCTCTCATAAGGGGGGCGGGGTCTGCTGAGAAAGTGCCAGAGGCGACCCTGATGGTGCGACCACTCAGGAACGACTCGACCCAATCGACCGCCCCTCCGGACATGGCAAAGTTGGAAGATAGCCTTTGAATCAGGAGGGAGTGGTCAACCAGGTCGAAAGCTGCACTGAGGTCGAGCAGCAGCAAGAGCGCCGGCCGGCCCCCGTCGATAATGCTCCCCAGATTATCCTTTAGGTCGAGCAGGGCTGACTCGGTACCATGTAGTTTCCAAAACCCAGATTGTTTGGGATTAAGAAGATGGTGGGTTTCCAGGAATTCTTGCAGTTGGCCAAAGGCAATGACGTCCAGGATTTTAAGGAGAAATGATACATTAGTGATCGGGCGATAATTTGAGGGAATGTTGGGATTGAGATTGGCCTTTTTAAGCAGGGGAGTAATCCAGGATTCTTTTAGGCATCCTGGGACAGAGGCAGACTGGAAAGAGGTATTAACTAGGTGGGCAATGAAGGGTGCCAGCGTGTCGAGGGAGTTCATGATGATAGAAGCAGTAAATATGTCTCCCTTGAATGAGGTAGGCTTCATCTTACTAACAATTAGGGATACTTCCTCTGTTGTCACAGGCCTGTAGTGAAATTTGGGAATGAGGTCAGTATCATAGGGATCGACTGAAGCTGGTAAGTGAGGTGCCGTGGGCTTATTGGCGGACAGTTTGGCGTGAATGTTGGCCACATGTTTTTCGATTTTAGATACTAGGGCGTTCTGAATATCTTGGCACCAAGAATCATCGATTTTATTTGGAAGGTTTGAGGTATTATTCCCTTCAAGTTCTTTAACTATCTTGAAGAGTTCACAGGAGTTGGAGGCAGATGAGGTAATGCCATCGTTAAAGCAATTGGCTTTAGCCGAGACGATAGCTTGTTTGTACAGAGATGCAGCAAGTTTGTAAGATGATCTGGATTCCTCTGACGGAGAGGTTCTCCAGCGTCTTTCCGCTAGCCTCTTGGAGGTTCTGGCAGCAATGATGGTCTCAGAGAACCAGGGAGAGGGCTTACGGAGGGGTTTTAACAATTTGGCTTTGAGCGGGGCCTTCAGATTGACAATGGAGTTCAGGACATCTCTGAGGGTCATAGCAATCTGATCTGCAGAGTTCATGGAGAGGATAGGAGACAGTTTGGACTCAGCTAGAGATTCGATAAGCTGCGGGGTGATCAGTTTTAAATTCTGGTACTGAATGAATTGTTTAGGTGGTTGTGTCACCTTACTACGGGGGGGCAAAAGCAGAGTGAAGAAGATGAAAAGGTGGTCCGACCATGGACAGGGGGAGATCAGTATGTCCGCTATGTCAATATTGTGGGAAAGAACCCAATCTAATGAATGGCCGTGGAGGTGCATGGGGGCCGAGATGTGACTACTAAAACCCATGGCTAACAGGGAGTCAAGGAGTTGAGAACCGGGTCCTGGTCATCCGTATCGCCCGCCCAGTGGTTAAAAGCACCCAGCACAAGCATTTTGGAGGTGGGTTTTAAATTGGCAGAAATAAAACCTAGAAACTGATCAGCGAAGTGTGGCATAGATGGGGGAGGTCTGTATAGAGTGATAACAGATACTGAGGTATTATGATTAACCAAAAGTTTGGTCAGTAGAACCTGGCAGTTGGGGATGACTGGAGAAGGAGTAGAGTGAAAATTAAGCTTGGAGTTGGCAATAAGAGCCACTCCTCCACCTACTGTATCGGTTCTATCACTACGGAACATAGTGAAGTGTTCAGGTGTGGCCAGGGTGGCTGCATGGTTTGAGGCTGAGTGGAACCATGTTTCTGTGATGGCCATTATGTCAAGGTCGTTTTGTATGATGAAGTCGGATAATTCTATGTTATGTTTGACGGCGGAGTGTGTATTGAGAAGAGTACACTTAAGCCTGTCAGGGGGAGACAGGAGGGGGGGAGGGTACTAGACAGGCCATGTGAGGGCGAGGGAGCAGCAAAGTGGACGAGAAAGTTACAGTAAAACTAGTGTTGAGGACGGAGGCTTGGATGGGTAAGGAACTAGTCAATGGAGTTGGGAGAGAATCAAACCAATTGAGGTCAAGACAGCCGGTGCTAAGATCGAGGCATGAACTTGGTGCCTTCATCAACTGCAGGCCAATTCCCCACACGTAGGAGTCTATGGGCAATGCTGCTGGTGGTCGGTATGATTCACCCAGCTTATCCGGGAGAAAACTGGAGGCTGGTGGCTTCGGCTGCAGCATATGCACCTTAAAGTGCACGGCTGCCCTCTGCAGTAAACTGGCATAGATGGCCGGATTGTCTGGAGGGGAGCGCATCAGCTCGTATGGTGGGTCCTCCTTGGGAACCGGGATCTCCCAATCGTCCTCATTGTCGGGGTTGGGGTAAGCGTCATCGCCCCCTTCCTCGTCGACCACTTCGTCCGGCACCCCTCCTCCTCATTTTTATCCTGCCAGCAATGGCGTACTGTGGACCGTGGACGTCTGTCCTTTTGTTCGATCTCCAGTTCGTGGAGACAGCGCTCTTCCTCCTTGCACCTCTCCTCATCCTCTTTGACGTGACTCAGCTCTTCTGCTTGCTCGTGAGCCAGCTCTCTCGCCTGGTTGAGCTCGTCTTCCCGAGCATCAAACTGCGCCTGTCAGGAGCTCTCCATTGCCAACGTGTGTTCCGCTAGCATGTGTCTCATTTCCTCCATCATGTTCATCGGAGGCGGTGTAGGTGCCCTCGGCGGTGGCTGCACAAGTGGCACATATGTCTCCTCTGGCTGTGGCAGTGGCGCTGAGGCAGGCAGCACCAGTGGTACAGACTGTGTCACCAATGGTAGAGGAGTCAGTGGGCCTGGGTGATTGAAGACATCTAAGGAGATGAGAGGCGAGGATGGTCTAGATCCCAAGTCCAGTTGACTACAGTCCAAGATGGTCTCTGGACTGGGGGTCACCACTAATGGTGTGCTCGGTATCAGAGTTTTGCTCGACGTCTTAGTCTTCGACGTCGATCTCGGCATCAAGGCTTTCTTCGATGTCGACGGTCTCGATGTTGATCTCGACATCGATGGGTCTTTCGGTGTCATGGATAGTCTCGGCATTGCGTGGGTCAGCGCCGGCCTTCCTCTCTTGGTCCACGTCGGTCGCAATGCTGTATGCGCCGTCGTCGACTTCGATGTCGAGACACTCGACGCACTATGCATCGGACTGATAGACTGGTGGCCTGTGGCGGACGCCGAGCTATTGTCTCGTGAGGCATCAAGAGAGGCCGCACTGTGGGACTCCTTGAGCCTTTTGTGCCTATGCCCACTAGGAGATGAGCTCCTTCTCTCCTTGGGGTCAGTAAAGGCGCTGGCCAGTACCTTGGCCCTTCTGTCCTGCCTAGTTTTAGTAGAAGACTTCTGGCATATGGGGCACTCCGCAATGTTATGGCGGCGGCAGTGCAGACAGTGCATGCAGCGCCTATGGGGGTCCTCTCTTCCCATCTTGCCTCCACACTCTGGGCAAATCTTGAACAGGAGCACCCCCTCACCTTCTGAGGCCATGCTTGTCATGGAGGCCTACCAGGCCGGATTGGCCCTCCTGGGCCTGGAAACAGGACCCTCCTGACAGCAGCGACACACTGGAGACTCCTCACAGTAGAAAAAAGTAAAAAGAAGTAGTTTTAAAGATAATTTCTGTTCCAAACTGGAAAGTCTCTGAAGCTCCGAATCTCCCTGTTGCCTGATCAAGACGGAGAAAGATTCTGAGCTAGTTTCTGTGTGGGCTGGCTTCCAGTGCGGAAGGGTAGACAGCCATCTAGTGGCAGTACTGCTGAGAGGGCAGGGAGAAAGGAGCTATTTATATAGCTATTATATACAAACTTTTCTCCAATCTCCCAGTCTGACGACATGGATTATTACAAACAAGCAATGTGAATCTATAAAGGACCTCAATACTGGAGATTTGGGCTTTCTTTTTACCCTCTCCGATAGTGTTAAACTGAAGGCAAAGGAAAAAGGGGGTCCACCACGGACCATTGTGGCACCTTGACAGGCAATACCTGTGGAGACAAACAGCAGAAATAGGGTATTAGCGATGTGCCTGTTGTAATGGATTCGTGAGTGCTAAGGATTGCCAAACTGTTAGGATTCCATCTAAGTCCCCAGTTAGGGCGCCAGTGAAGGTTCAGAGAAACATTGGGATACCCTGGTCCTTTAGACAACGATACAGTGTGAGACCCAGATTGCTGCAGGGTTATGTATAAGGTACCCGGTTACGGGTAGAACCCTCCTCAATCCGGTTTTGCGGTTTTGTAACACTGATTCTATATTTTATTACTGGTTGATATGGTGAATTCGGACCTTTCTGTTGGACTTCACGCACTTCACTTCGTGGCGACAAATATAGGCTACCCTTGCTCTTCCCTCTGCTGGGTATTTATGGAAAGTACCCAGACAGCCGGATGAAAAAGGGGGCCCACAAGGCCCAGTGGTGGTAATTCCTTGTGGCTCTGCACCTGTAAGA
>JAVSBX010555465.1:0-10797 GCA_033119125.1 Desmognathus anicetus
TCCCCTAAAAGTGTCTTCTGCCCAAGCGTGGTTAATAGAGCTATTGATACGTTCCAACAAACTGTGACACAACAACTAGCTAATTGGACCGCACCCATACAAACACGACATAATCTGCCCTCTCAGCAGCAAAAAGAAATGTCGACTTTGAGAAATCATCCCTACATCATTATACAGAGAGCTGACAAAGGCGGGGCCGTGGTCATCATGGACCGCATTAAATACATCTGTGAAATGAAACGCCAATTAGCTGACATTTCCACATATAGAATACTTGATCAAGATCCCACACAGCCCTTTGTTAACGCTTTAAAAGATCTGGTACAAGAATGAGTTGACAACAACTGGATCACTGAAAAAACACAGAGGTTTTTGATAAAACAACACCCTAAAACACCGATTTTATATGGGCTTCAAAAGATTCACAAGGATTTATCCAATCCTCCGTGCCATCCTATAGTGAGTGCTATAGATTCCCTATTCGAACCTATCTCAATATACATCGATGATTTTTTGAAAAGGTGTGTTCCTCTAGCAAAATCCTATGTGAAGGACACTACTGATTTACTGATTAAATTGAGAATCTGGGAGAATGAAGCACCACCCATAATCTTATGTACCATCGACATAAATGCTCTATATACTAACATACCCCACGCAGAAGGCATTGAAGTAGCTTGCGCTGCCTTAGAGCAATTCCAAATCACAGATGTCCACCCGGCTTTTTTTCGATCTTTGATAACATTTGTGCTATACCAGTCATACTTTAGGTTTCAGCAGTCCTTTTTTTGTCAATTACAAGGTACTTCGATGGGAGCTAATTTTGCTCCCAGTTACGCCAATCTATTCATGACACACTGGGAAGAACAACACGTCTATAATGAACGATGGGAGGGCAAAATTGCCCTGTATTTACGCTATATCGATGATATCTTGGTATTTTGGCGTGACGATTTAACATCACTAAATGAATTTCTCAGTCATTTAAATACTGTGCACCCTTCGATCAAGATCACATCCAATATTGGCCCAAAACAAGTTTCTTATTTAGATACTTTGATCACCTTGGAGGATGGGAAACTCAACTTCCAGGTATATAAGAAACCTACGGATACTAATACACTTTTACATTATTCCTCCTTCCACCCTCAATCTGTTAAAAAATCATTGCCGTTTTCGCAATTGTTGAGGTATAAACGTATTAATACTCACAATCAAGTATTCTTAGATCAAATCAAGGATTTGACAGATTCTCTGGCCCAACGAGGATACCCCAGAGAGTTACTAGCAAACGCCACCCAAAAGGTATGCAATATAGAACGTACTACCTTACTGACTTATAGGGAGCGTACACTTCAACCGGATCCCCTAGTCTTTGTAACTACATTTGGTAAGCAAGCCTAAGAATTAGCCAGACTAGTGAAACTCTATTGGCCTATAGTCAAATCAGACCCAGTGGTAGGACCTCTGATTCCGACCAGTCCTACTATTGCATATAAAAGACAACCCAATTTAGCTGATAAAATCATCATGCATGATATGAAGAAAAATCCAATAGAAAACACCTTGACTTCTAAACACAAAGGCACTTTTCCGTGCCTCGCGTGCAACTGTTGTAATTCAATCATTAAAGGTCCATATATGGCTCATCCTGTATCAGGCAAGAAGTGGTTCTTTCCACACTACGCTACCTGTCGTTCATCGAATGTGGTGTATTTAATAAGATGCCCATGTGGACGATTCTACATAGGCCAAACTACCCAAGAAATACGACATCGTATTCAAAGACATTGTAGCGATATCCGCTGCAAAAATACTAAATCTCCGGTGGCTCGCCACTTCAACTTGTTAGAACACCGAGTTGCACAGTTACAATTTTGTGTCTTACAGACAGTTAAGCTTCCACCTAGAGGTGGAAACATTGAAAAGATGCTTCTACAGATAGAGGCTAGATATATTTTTGATTTCGGAACTCAGGCTCCTAGGGGTCTAAATGAAGATTGGTCATTAACGAGCTTTTTATGACAGTTTAGGAGATAACAAAAATGTTTAGAATACAATACATCTCCTAGCTTGTCTGGGACTAGGTATGACATACAGCATGTTTTCTACTAATGTACGATTTGGATGTAACATGTTTTATATTTCATTGCCAATAACATTTTTAGATTCTGTATGATTAGGGGCAAGTATATGATTGTTTTCTACAGTACAGACTGTATAATTTTGCTTGCCACTAACACAATTTGAGATTCTAGATGATGAGGGGCAAGGCCGGACATGACATGGGCTGTGTACAGCATCTGAGTGGAGTCCAAGACTGCAGCTAACAGCGCCGCATTCTTTACAACCCTTCCCTGGTCGCTTCAGTATGGCCTTTTGGCCCTGTATTTTATTATTGGCTATGAGTAGGATTTAGATATTCTTATTCCTTTTCATTGGATTTATTGGACGTAAGTCGCTTTTGCACTTAGTTCTGCAGACTCCGTCTATGACAATGTTGACCATCCACTCTTATTGGGTAGTACGATCTGTGAGTTGCCCCCTAGTTTGGTACAGAGTAATTTTCCATGTTATACCCACAACAACATTTTCCTTCCTTTGGATTCCGTACATCTAAATCTTTAACGTATCGGACATGTATACGTATATTCTGTATGTTTTCTAGTAATATTCCCCATTCAAAGATGGCGGTGGCTCGTTCTACCATATTACAATGTCAGGTTTCTGTAGTCGTGCTTCTGCACGGCTCGTTTATCGAGTTTCATCTTAGTCTTTCTTCGCTGTCTACACACGCGTTCATTAAGTAGGTGGGAGCTTCTATGCTTCACCATGATGTTTGTTTCAGCTTGCCGCGGCAGCTACTTGCTTTGCCCGCCGCACCTGTGTGAGTATTACTTTCTGGCTCCTTTAGGTTCCGTTTGTTGCGTTGTAGCCGTTTGCCCTAAATTCATTCAAGTTTCGTTTTTTTCTTTCCAGTCATTTGATTTGCCATATCTCCCAAGTAAGTTGTTTGGAGTCTTGGACTACACTAGATGCTAGGCGTCATCTATGTAAGACACACATTATCCGTATTTCTTATTTGATTTTCTAGATCAGAGTGTGCTCTACGAAGAAGGGTAAGCTAGCTGCTTTCTCCTATGGGGCGGCTCTATGTTGAACAGCACAAAAAAATGTAATAAGTATTGAGTTTTGCATTCAATTGATTTTTTCTTTTCTGTTTTTTTCTTTCTCTTATTTGTTGTATGTTTGAGCCGTATTTTAATTGGTTATGGTACACTGATTAGATGACTGCATGCCTGAAGAGGGGTAGCACCCTGAAATGTGATCACATAGCAGCAGCCATTGGGAAATAATGGGCACTATTACTGGCAGAATCTTTTTAAAGATCACCGTCGTTTGTAATATACACAAATGTGGATACTCACAACATATTGACTCAATGATGTCTGTACATAGATAGAATAGAATGTAGGCTTTTTTATTGCACTTTTTTGTACTTTTGTACTTGTCAATATCAAATCGACATATGTGAGATCCCTCTAAACTATGTAGCGTTATAAATGAAAAATGAAGATTTCGTGTCAATAAAAATGCATTTCTAAAATGTGATTATTGATTTAAGTAAATTGTGCGTGTTGTGCGCTACAGTTAGGTGCCCCTTTCCCGATGTTTTATAACCGGGATCTTTTGAGGGTTGTCCATGTTTTGCACCAAAGCTGGATTGACATTTCCCCAAAAGGCCAAATTGCTCCAAATACTCCTGTACTTGAATAAATGCAATACAGTCCATGATCTTTAAGAGAAACGGCACATTGGTACTAGGTCTGTAATTACCAGCAACAGTAGGGTCTAAGCCCTACTTTTTTAGTAGAGGTGCTTGTTTCAAGATGGAAGGCACACAGGAGGAGGCAAAGGATACGTTGACAATGTTTGTTATTACCAGAGTCAGAATTTCAATAGATCCCTTGATTACTTCAGCTGGGCAGACATCACCCTTACAAACCGTGGGCTTCATTTAATTGATGATCTTAAACACTTCAGACTCCGAAACCAGTCTAAAGGAGAAGGAAGGGCAGGAAAAATTCAGAGGCGAAGCAATAGGAGTGGTAATGTCTGGGCGCAGAGCTCTGCGCTTCTTTATAGTCTGTCGGTGTAGATCGACTTTCCCAAAAAGGGCATCCTGAATATCTTTGCACCAGGAGCAATCTTTCCTATGATTAGCTAGGGTTTTTTTGGCCCCGGGTGAAGTCGGTGTTGAGAATTCAGCGCAAGAATTCTCAGCGCTAATAGGGGAGCGTTTAAAAGAGTGGAATGTGGGGTGGGGAAGTAAAGGGGACCCGCAGGGGTCTCCCCGCGTTTAGGGACAAGTGGAGGGGGCCAGGCAGAGAGTTCAGCACGAAAGAATTTGCACTGAATTCTTCCACGCTGAATTCTCTGCGCTGGGATCACCATGAATTTTTTTTTTTAACCCTCTAGTTCTCCTCGAATTGAAAAGAGAGCCTTTGAGTTTGATTTAGTCCCCACTATCCTATTGTTAAAAATCACTTTTCTTTGCCTGAAGAAGAGTTTGGTTGTAGGCTCTGGCTGCCTCGTTGTAAAGTTCCTTATTGTCAGGGGTAGGCTGTCTACGCCAGGTGCGTTTGGCTAGTCTCTTAGCCTGTCTGTTTTATAACCTCTAGATTAAACCAGGCTTTCTTTGATGTTTCAGCCTTGATAACCTTTACTTTCTCAGGCGCAAGAAGGTTTAGGGTGGAATCAGTGACAGTTTGGAATTGTGAGAATTAAACGTCCAAGTCATCAGATTCAGCTAAAATTCCCGAGAGGGGCAGCTACAGTGGCTAGATGGCGTGAAAAGAAAATGCATGAAATCTTTAAAAACAACTGTTATTTTCAAGACGTTTGGTGCCTAAAGATTTACGTTTTTATTTTGGACAGGTTCTTGGGTTGTTGTGGACCACAAAATGGAGGATGGAACCAGCAGTGGAGAAAACAATCTGGATCATCCAGCCAAGGAGAGGGATGCTATCCCGCTAATCCCAGATAAAAGTCAGTCTGAGGAGGAAAAGAACACTGTTTCTGTGACGACAGATCATCCTCCAACCCATGATACTGGAAGTTCACATCCAGAACGTCAATTATTAGAGCCAAAATATACCTTTTCACTTGACCATGATCCAGGAAAAATGTTTATGCCCTCCATCACAACAGACCTCGGAGAGTCCGCAAAGCAGGAAATAAAAAAGAACTCTACTTCTTCCCAAGACTTGGACAATAGACCTACAGCTGGTCCAGTAATGAAGGAAAAGGAAAGCTCCTCGACAGTCTGTGAAAATGGTATCGCGCAAACAAACATCCAAGAGATGGAGGATACATCTGCAGACGGCCAAGAGAAAATGGCAGATGTCTCTAAAGAACCAGAAGACATTGACCGTGCCTCTCAGTATGGTGGTATTGTGTCAATCGACCAAGAGTTGGATAATAAATCAGAAAGCAACAAAGACATAGAAACTAAGGACTCCCTACACCAGCAAATGGAAAGCTTCTCTACAATGTCAGAGGAACATGGGGCTGAGCGTTCAGTAAGGCAAGAGTCACGCAATACAGCGTTAGCTAATCATGGAAAAGAAACCGACTCCAACGATGGGAAAATGCAATGTGTCACCACAGCTTCACAAAATGAGGATTCAACAAACCCAGAGTTATACTGTGTATCTGCAGACAACAAAGGCACAGAAACAGACTCCCTAGAGGAAGAGAATCAAACCAGCGCCCAAAATGTCCAAAACCATTGTGGTTGCACTAAATTAGAAACATTAAGTGAAACAATAATTTCTACAGGGAAACTAGAACTGCCAGTTCCTAAGAAGCCGGAAGACCCTCAAAAAGTAGATGCCCCAAATGTTTCTGTCCCAGATAGTGAAAGTTGTCTACAACCAGTAGTTGAGGATGCCCATATGAAGAAGCGGGTGCATGATCTAAAACCGAGCTTAGTTACCACAAAGAAGCCAATAGATTGGAACAAAGTAACCAAGCCTCGAGAAGAGGAACCTATCATAAGCTATGGTAAGAAAATAATTAACTGCAATAGAAAAGCAGCGTTGTCTGCCAAACGCATTTGTTTAGATGTTTTAGCTTGTCCAAATTGGTTTGAAATTTGTAAATTGGAGCATCAACGGTAACATGCGTTTGACCGGTGCAGCAAAGAAGGGCCTTTCATTGGTCATTCACCGTTCAGTTACAATAGTAAAGTTACCAAGGAAGAAATTAGAGCAGGAAAACAATCAGTTTTGCAGTATTTTGGTGAATGGCCTGCGGTGTATTGTGTTAGCATCACCTGAGTGCGATGTACCATCAGGCAGCTTTAGGGCATAGGAATTTGGATGACACTTTCTTGACACATCTAGGATGTCTGTCATCCCATTAACGAGAAAAGAAAGAAATTGTTGTGGTCAATCTAAGACCAACAAAACAGTGGGAGCACACCTAATTCTAAACTTATTCAGGAAATAAAGTATCCTTTTAGTAACATCTAGTTC
The DNA here is from genome assembly GCA_033119125.1 of Desmognathus anicetus. Taxonomy (NCBI): domain Eukaryota; kingdom Metazoa; phylum Chordata; class Amphibia; order Caudata; family Plethodontidae; genus Desmognathus; species Desmognathus anicetus. The sequence continues at coordinate 6,540 of JAVSBX010555465.1, forward strand.
ATATACAAAATAGTACATAAACGTCCATAAAAAATTCAAACATAAGTCAATCCATAGTTCAAAATACCACAGTGAAATAACTGTTGTAAACACAGTCAATTCAGACCATATTTTGTTTTTATTTGGCGTTAATTCACGTCAATTTATATTCAAACTCGTTTTTTTGTTTGTTTTGAAATAAAGAGAATTTTGACATTACATTCCAAAATCAGCAATTTAACATAGGCATAAGTCACATGACAATTGTTTCGGGACACTTGTCCCTGCATCAGATGTGAGCCTACAATAATCTTAAAGACTAAATACAGAAATAGTTTACAATCATCAAGACCACAGCGTGGTTAAACACACACGGAAACACATAAAGAGACAAACAAAAAAAGAAAGTTAACCATATTAGTATAAAAATTCAGAAACAATAAATAAACAATATTACTAAAAAATATTTTATAAGATTTGAACTGACCTGTCCATTTCAATGATTATGAAGTCACTATAGAAGGAAAAGTAAACCACAATAAGCCTAATAAACCAAAAAGGTACCAGTGACTTGAAAAACCGAATAGGCACTGACCTGAAACAATATGCACAATGGCGCCAAAAAGGAGAAGAAAGGCGTCTAAGGAAAAAATCAAAAAAATATACCGTAAAGCTGTGAACCCGACATGATGTCATATGTAACTGGCTGTTTAGGCCGCCCCAGGGCTAATGCTCGCCCCAGAATCGGCTAAAAATGTAGCGACAGCTTACCTCGGGCCACCCATACAGGAACCGAAGTAGAGCACAGTCCTTAGCACTAGCGCCAACGCGGCATCAATGGTGCCGTCCCGCACCCATACGTGCGGTAAAGAGTGTTGAAAACCTGTAGTCTTTCTTCAGTGGTTATGGATAGAAAAAAGACTCTTCCTAAAAAATAGTTTTGTTTGATGGTCTAAATTAGTACTTGGTAAATGTAATTGCTCAAAAAATAACTAAGATGCATTATACAATTGAAAAAATAATTATTTGAAGTAAAAGAAGGTTTTTTCATTTTTCAACCAACTTTATGGACATAACTACCACGGACAATAGAATAGCCGGGTATGCCGTAGCTTTTAGTAGCAATCTCGGAAAGCTCTAAAAACTAGCATTTGTCAAGTTTACAACTTGAATTAAATGGTAACTTCATCCATTATTCATCAACTGTTCGTTGACCACTACAAACAACCTATTTTCTCATACATAGTTCGCAAATAACCAAAGTGTAACAATCCTATCTTTTTTTAAAATAAAACAGATCTCCAAAACGTCAGACGCTACATATATAAAGCGTTAATCTGTAGTGTATGGACGTGTCCACCATCAGAAAAATAAAGTAATCAAAACATTACATTGCTTTCTAATCTAAAACAAATGACATCCATTAAATGTAAAAGCATATGGAAAATACAAAGGAAATACTACCAATTCTAATCATAACTACAATATGTAACAATGAGTGTACATAGCAAAGTTACAGAAGAAAAAAGAACGTGATTACAAAACATGAAACATGTATTAATCAATAACATTACAGAAGATAAAAAGCATGGTTAATAAACATAAAACATGTGTTAATCAATGACATTACAGAAGATAAAAAGCATGGTTAATAAACATTTACAACATAAATAACCAAAAAATTAAAAAATTAAATTAAAAAAGAGGGCACAAACCTATACATGCAAGGATAATCAGTTCTTAGGCAAGCATATTCACAAAAAAGACGACAATGGAAATTGCTCATTCAACCCATAGGGCTGTAATGTACGTAGTAAAAAAATCCAAAATTTCTCCCTTTGATCTAGTTTTTTCTGCCTATCACCACCTCTCAATGGTTTCTTCACAATTTCTAATACACAGAATCGTAGTTGTGCAATGGTATGTTTAGCTTCTGCAAAATGTTTAGCCACTGGGGACTGTTGTTTAACTCGTCTAATAGCAGATTTATGTTCTATGATTCGTTCACGAACTGATCTGCTGGTTTGGCCTACGTATAATTTGCCACACGGGCACTTGATGGTATAGACCACCCATTCGCTTAAACAAGTCGCGTAATCATGTAGTTTAACAGGTGCCCCAGACATGGGGTGGGCAATGGTAGAGCCTCTCATGATGTTATTGCAGTTACTGCATGCTAGACAAGGAAATGTTCCTGTTTCACGTTTTTTAAAAAGCTGTTGTGTGTTTTTAGTGTACATTTCATCAGCTTTAACCAATAAATCTCTCAAATTTTGAGATCTTTTGTATGCAAAACGAGGTAAGGCAATCGATTGCAAGAATTTTTCACCATAGAGGATGGGCCAGTGTTTCTTAATGATTCTTTTGAGGGTCCTAGAATGTGGACCAAACGTAGTTACACATGTAATCTGTGTCTCCACAACAGTTGGAGGCCTTAAATGGGATTGTAAAAGGTCTTCACGTTGGATTTGTGAAACTTTAATGCATGCTTCAGACAACTTTTCATTAGTATAACCTCTCTGGAGAAACTTAGAACACATCTTTTCTTCAGCCTGTCTATAGTTCATTTCTGAGGAACATATACGTTTAACTCTTAAAAGTTGAGAAAATGGAAGCGATTGAATCAAACTAGGGTTATGGAAAGATCTAGCATGAAGTAGTGAATTCCTGTCTGTGGGCTTTGAAAATAAGCTAAACTGAAATTGTGACCCAGAGTAATGTACCATTGTATCTAGAAACTGGATAGATGTACTAGAGAGTTGATGTGAGAATTTAATGGTAGAGTGTATGGTGTTTGTCCACTCCAAAAATTCATTCAGGGAGTCAAGTTCTCCTATCCAAATCAAAAAAATGTCGTCAATGTACCGTAAAAAGGTTTTGATTGATCCAGACCAATCAGGATGTTGTATCATCAGCTGATCAATGGGGTACATAAAAATATTGGCATAATTTGGAGCCATATTGGCTCCCATGCTTGTGCCTTTTAGCTGTTTAAAGTAATCCTTCTGGAACCTAAAGTACGAATTACTCAAAATCATCTCAAGGAGCTGTAAGACAAAACTTGTTGAAAAATCAGGGTTTGGATCACTCTCCAAAATCCTTTGTACTGCTCGCAATCCCTCCTCATGTGGAATATTCGTATACAAGGATGTCACGTCCATAGTAACTAAAAAAATGTCATCAGGCAAGTCTGAAGTATTGTCAAGTGCATTAATGAAAGACGTGGTGTCTCTCACGTATGTTATCTGTCGTGTCACATATGGCTTCAAACACTCATCAATGTAACAAGCAGCTTTCTGAAAAATAGAGTCAATACTAGCCACAATAGGGCGTAATGGTGGAAAGAAAAGTGACTTATGGACTTTAGGGAGCCCATATATTACAGGGGTCACTGGATGTTCAGACCAAAGAAAGGTATAAGTATTCTCTGAAATCCAATCCCGAGACAAGGCCTTGTCCAGGATATCTTTCCACATTTTTTTGAGATCAAAAATGGGGTCATGAGCAAGTGGTAAGTAAGTTTCCCTGTCAGATAAATGGTCCCTCATAGTAGATACATAATCAGTCCTGTTCATAATTACAAGGGCACCCCCCTTGTCTGCTGGTTTCAAAATAATCGATCTTTGTGTTTGTAGCCAACGAATATTCTGCCAATCTACTCTAGACATATTCAGTGCCGACAATTTTTTGTTAAAGTTTATTTTCTGGATATCTCTTTTCACCAAAATCTCAAAACTGTTGATAGCTGGGCTTACGTCGTATGGTACGAATTTACTGGTTGGGAGAAATTCTTTAAATGGACAGCTTGATGGCTGAGGGTTAACAGGATTTTTGGCAAAAAAGCATCTTAAATTAATTTTGCGAATGAATTTAAACATGTCCACTTCTGTTTGAAAGCTAGAGTTTTTAGAAGTTGGTACGTATGAAAAACCTTTATTCAGAGTATCAATAACGGTGGTAGACAGTTGGCAATTCGAATATTGATCACTAGGGAATCAGTCTTTGATTGCGGGTTTGTACTCCCGACCGTGTTGATAGTGGTTTTTCTTTTGGTCCCCCGCCTTGTTTTTTGGGGCCTCTCTCTAAAAAAGGAGAAGAACCAACTTGTTCAGAAGTGGAAGGAGTCTCAATCACCAAAGCTGGCTCGGGGAGTGAATCAGAGCTGACTGAAGATGAACCTGTAGAAACAGGAACAGTAATTTGTTTACGGACAAATCTCTGTTTACGGCTATCAGGAGCCTCCTCAAGAAAAGTGTAAACTCTATCAAATTGATAGTCA
>JAVSBX010556569.1:0-10780 GCA_033119125.1 Desmognathus anicetus
AGTAAGTCTGTAGAGTCCTCCAAAAGGTACAATGGCATCCGGTACGAGTTCGATACGACAATCGTAAGGACGATGAGGTGGTAGTTCCTTGCTACTGGGGTTCAGAAAAACCTGTGAAAATTGGTGGTAGTCCGTAGGTAAACTGGCGTGTATATTGGCCAAGGTGATTTCTTGGTTGTTTTTTTGTACAATGTCAATCTTGGAAGAAGTAGGTGCTGTTATGCATTCTTCCAAACACAAATCCGAGGCGAACATAATCACTCCTCTCTTCCATCGAATGATGGGGTCATGATACTTTAGCCAGGGAAGGCCCAATACAATAGGGTAATGAGGTGACTTGATTAAGTCGAACTGTATCGTCTCATGATGTAGTCCGATGTGTAGAGACAAGTTGAATGTCTGTTGAAGTATGGGACCAGAGACGATTGGGGGTCCGTCTATGGTCTGTACTGATACAGGTTGATCCTTCTGCATAGTGGGTATCTGATTAGCCAATGCCCACTCATAATCCATAAATACTCCTCCAGCTCCTGAATCTACCAATGCCATAACTTCCCTGGTTTGGGAGGAGAATCGTACTACTGTTCTCAAGGTAAACAATGCAGTTGTCGGTTCAATAGTTTGTGTGGCTTGTAAGGGAAGACTATTTCCAAGACCCCACGACTTCTTCCCAAGAGTGGTGAGGTCCGTCAGTTTCCCGACTTCTTTGCGGGACAGAGTGGACAATTCCTTAATAAATGACGGGAATCACCACAGTATAAACATAGATTGTTAGTACGACGTCGTTGTCGTTCTTCCGCTGTTAAGGGCCCTCGAACGACATCCACTTGCATAGGTTCGTCAGCAGTTGGTGAAGACGTAGTTGTAGAACCTTCAGTATGTCTGGGCACATTCTTGCGAGGAGCAGGTAGTGGTAATGTCCCTTTCCTTCTTTCTTGTCGTCTTTCGTTTGTGCGATACTCTATCTGTAAGGCAGACTCAATAAGTTTCTGTAATGTACGAGGACGATCCATCCTGGCCAATTCGTCCTTCAATTCTTCCTTTAGACCTCTTCGGAAACAAGTAATTAGTATGGAATCTGTCCATTTCGTTTCGGCTGCAAGAGCACGAAACTTAGATACATAGGATAGTACATCCCGAGTACCCTGTACAATATCCAATAGTGCTTCCTCTGCTGCTATGGTACAAGAGGAACGTTGAAACATTTCTTTAAACGCTTCCAGGAAATCGTCCAGATCAGTAATGATAGGATCTTCTCCAGTTACCAAGGGAGAAGCCCAGGCCAGGGCGTTGCCCGTTAAATTCCCAATTATGTAAGCAACCTTGCTAGCGGAATCCGGAAATTGTACAGCACACAGACTAAATTGGACTTGACATGCCTGTAAAAACTCCTTGAGACGGAGAGGGTCACCTGAATATGGACCGGTAGCTGGTTTGGGTATAGGTGGAAGAACACTGATAGTGTTATTGACAACTGGTGGAGGTCTATGATCCACAGCTTGTCTGAGCTGTTGATTCTCCTGTTGAAGTGCAGTCATCTGAGCTGTCAGATGCTGTACCGCTCTGGTCAACTCTTCAGTGGTTGCTGCCATGACCAGAGCCCAAAAAACGAGTTTTTAAAGGCGTCTCAGCCTGTAACAATAGGCGTGAGCTTACCTTGTTTTCCTTCTTGTCTGTTCCAGTTGATAGCGCCTCTCCTCCCCCAATGCCAGTGATGATAGTGACACAGGGGGCGAAGGGCAGGCAAGGGAAAAGGAGTAGTCCAGAAAAACCCTTGCTGGTTGAAGAAGCAGCCGGCCAGAGATACAGCCAGAACGGACTGAAAACGGCTGCTACACGGAACGGACCAGTAGTATGCCAGGAGAGGAAAACAGGTAAAGAAAACCGGAGAAAACAGTTTGAGGCAAGGAAGGAAGGCGGAGGACCTGGGAAATAACAGGGAGAAGGAAAGAAGCAGCGTCAATGGCGCTAAACGCTGAGACGCGAGGAAGGTATGAGAGAAACCGCCCTATAACGATACTGGTCCGTGATTGGACGGCCGGCAGCCAATGAGATGACAGGAATGACGGAAGGGCTGCCAATGGTAACAGGATACCGGAATAGACTAGTGTCTCTTCTTTAGTGGTCCGGACTGACATCGGATGAGGAGATGAGATGCAGTGCGGGGAGGAGCGGCCACGACTTGGCGGGAGGCAATACGTAGCGACCGTCGTGGTGAGGTAATTGTTGTTCTGTCAGACGTGGTGGGAAGTGTAGTCCTTGTAGATCTTCTGTTGGACGTAGTACGGGGAACAGCTGTACGGTGAGATGGAACGGATGTAACAGTATGGTCCCTCATTATAGGTCCTGGTTTGTTCGGGTGTTTGGCATGAAAATCGCGAACCAGCCGGGGGGCATGTACATCAGAAGCGTCCTCCCAAGACCTTTCTGCCACCGAATAACCTTTCCATAGAATGAGATATTGAAGGCGTTTACGAAACCACCGTGAATTGATTATTTCTTGCACTTCATATTCTGTATGACCGTCAACCACCACCGGAGGGGGAGTTGCAGGGATACGATCAGAAAACCGGCTAGCTACCACTTGTTTTAAATGAGACACATGGAATGAAGGGTGGATCTTCCAAGTCCTAGGAAGCTGCAAGCGAGCTACAACTGGATTGATCATCTTAAGGATCCTAAAAGGACCAAAGAAACGTGGAGAAAATTTCTTGGGTAGACCGAAGGTGGGTAAGTTCTTTGAGGACAACCAAACGAGATCCCCGGGTTGGTAACTTGGTGCAGGTCTTCGTTTTAGATTAGCTGACAATATCATACGTTTTTGTGCCTTGAGTAACGCATCCTGAATGATTTGTCTGTTCTCCTTGATTTCTTGGAGATGAGTGGTTGTCTGAGGAACTGTGGATTTGGCGTCCAAATCGACTGGAAGACTACGTGGGTTCTTTCCATTGGATGCGAAAAAAGGTGTCATCCTTGTCGCAGAATGTATGGAGTTGTTGTATGCATACTCCGCCAAAGGCAAATATGTGACCCAATTAGTCTGAGACTGATTTACGTAACATCTTAGGTAGGTTAGCATAGTTTGATTTAGTCGTTCCGTGCTTCCATTAGTCTGGGGGTGGTATCCAGAAGACAACAGTCTATCAATGTGCAGTGCCTTACACAGTGAGGCCCAGAACTTGGATATAAACTGTGTGCCACGATCAGATATCACAAAACGAGGTAGACCATGCAGGCGATACACTTGTTCCAGGAATACGTGAGCCAGCTGTCTGGCTGAAGGTAAAGCCTTTAAGGGTATGAAATGTCCGGTCTTCGTGAAGCAATCAACGACAACCAAAATGGTGGTCTTTAGTTCAGAAGGAGGAAGATCAACCACAAAATCCATCGCCACAGTTTCCCAGGGCCCAGACGGTATGGGTAAAGGACGCAGTAAACCTGGAGTTTTCTTACGTGGAATCTTCTGTTGGGCACAAACTACACAAGAATTAACGTAGTGATTCACATCAGAAGACAATGTAGGCCACCAAAAAGAGCGACGAAGTAGTTCTATGGTGGTTTGAATACCTCTGTGACCTGCAATAGGGTTGTCATGAAACACATTTAGTAACAGCCTCTGAGTCCTTTTATCTACTACCATCAACTTGTTCTCCCTAAAGAGAAGGCCTTCTCTGTAGGAAATTTTAGGGTCAAGCAGAAACGAGGATAGATGAGGACTGGTGTTGACATCTTCTTGTAGTCGTTCCATTAAGGTTCTGATTGCTCCTAAAAATGCAGTTGGTGGCACAATCTTAGCAGGGAAGGAACTCTCCACAGTCTCAGGAAATTGTCGAGATAAAGCGTCAGCCAATACATTTTCTGAGCCAGGTATATAAGTTATTTTGATGTCAAAGGAAGACAGAAAAAGAGCCCATCGAGCTTGGCGACCGTTCCTACATGTAGCAGTCTCAAAGAATCGAAGGTTCTTATGGTCGGTTCTGACAAGAACTGGATGTCTGGCACCTAAACAATGATGACGCCACTGTTTCAGTGCTACGATTATAGCCAACAACTCTTTCTCCATTGTGGAATAATTCTGCTCGGCGGCACTAAGTAACCTTGAATAGTATGCGATAGGGTGTTCTCTACCATCATCCGCCACTTGAAGTAGGACTGCTCCTAACGCAACATTTGAGGCGTCTGTTTGTAGGATAAAAGGTTGCAAATCATCAGGAGTGATCAATATGGGTCCTGTTGTAAAAGCTTCTTTGAGATCTAGGAACGCCTGTTCTTGAGCGTGTGTCCAAATAAAAGGAACAGCCTTTCTGGTGAGATAACAAAGGGGTTCGACTATGTCCGCAAAGTTCTGTAGGAAAGGCCGGTAATAATTAGCGAACCCTAGAAATCGTTGTATTGCAGTTACATCACCGGGGCGTGGCCATTCTACTATAGCTACAATCTTCTTCGGATCCATGGAAACTCCTTCTTCTGATATAACATAACCCAAGTACTCGACTTGGTTAGTAGAAAAGAGGCATTTTTCAGGTTTACAACACAACCTGTTCTTCTGAAGTCTTTCTAAGACAATCTGGGTGTGGGTTACATGAATATCAGCATCGGTTGAGAAGATCAATATATCGTCAAGGTAGATCACTACGAATAACTGTAATATATCCGTAAAAAGTGAGTCCATGAATCGCTGAAAGATAGAAGGCGCGTTGACCAATCCGAATGGCATCACTGCATATTCAAATAGACCAAACGGGGTACGGAACGCCGTCTTCCATTCGTCCCCAGGATAGATCCTTAGTAAGTGATATGCTCCACGTAGGTCTAGTTTTGTGAAAACCTTGGCTTTCTGTACCGCTGCCACAACGTCTTGGATGAGGGGTAGTGGATACCTGTCTCGAACTGTCAGTTTGTTGAGACCCCTGTAATCGATACACGGACGAAGATCCCCCGTCTTCTTCGAGACAAAGAATAAAGGGGCGCCAGCAGGGGACCGGGAATGTTTGATGAGTCCATTACTCAGGTGTTCCTGCAGGTATTCCTTTAGCACTTCTTTCTCAGTAGGGGTGAGTCTGTAGATTCCTCCAAAAGGTACAATGGCATCAGGTACGAGGTCGATACGACAATCGTAAGGACGATGAGGTGGCAGTTCCTTGCTACTGGGGTTCAAGAAAACCTGCGAAAATTGGTGGTAGTCCGTAGGTATACTGGCGTGTATATTGGCCAAGGTGATTTCCTGGTTGGTTGTTTGAACTACGTCAATTTTGGAAGAAGTGGGTGCTGTTATACATTCTTCCAAACACAAATCCGAGGCGAACATAATCACTCCTCTCTTCCATCGAATGATGGGGTCATGATATTTAAGCCACGGAAGACCCAGTACAATAGGATAATGAGGTGACTTGATTAAGTCAAACTGTATCATCTCGTGATGAAGTCCGATGTGTAAAGACAAGTTTAAAGTCTGTTGAAGTATGGGACCAGATACGATCGGAGATCCATCTATGGTCTGTACTGATACGGGTTGATCCTTCAGCATTGTGGGTATCTGATTCTTCAATGCCCACTCATAATCCATAAATACTCCTCCAGCTCCTGAATCAACCAATGCCATAACGTCCTTTGATTGGGAGGAGAAACGAACTACTGTTCTCAAAGTAAACAAGGCAGTTGTCGGTTCAATGGTTTGAGTAGCTTGTAAGGGAAGACCATTACCAAGACCCCACGACTTCTTCCCAAGAGTGGTGAGGTCCGTTAGTTTCCCGACTTCTTTGCTGGGCAGAGTGGACAATTCCTTAACAGATGATGTGAATCTCCACAGTACAAACATAGATTGTTAGTACGACGCCGTTGTCTTTCCTCCGCTGTTAAAGGCCCTCGAACGACATCTACTTGCATAGGTTCTTCAGAGGGTGGTGAAGACATAGACGTCGAACCTTCTGTATTTCTGGGTACATTCTTGCGAGGAGAAGGTTGTGGCAATGTCCCTTTCCTCCTCTCCAGTCGTCTTTCATTAGTACGGTACTCAATTTGTAAGGTAGACTCGATAAGCTTCTGCAAGGTCCTAGGACGATCCATTCTGGCCAATTCGTCCTTCAGTTCTTCCTTTAATCCTCTTCGGAAGCAGGTAATCAAAATGGAATCCGTCCATTTTGTCTCCGCTGCGAGAGTACGGAATTTTGACACATAGGACAGTACATCTCGAGACCCCTGTGTAATATCCATAAGTGCCTCTTCTGCTGCTATGGCACAAGAGGAGCGCTGAAACATCTGTTTAAATGCTTCCAGAAAATCGTCCAAGTCCGATAAGACAGGATCCTCTTCTGTTACCAAGGGCGAAGCCCAGGCCAGGGCATTCCCTGTCAGATTCCCAATGCTATAAGCTACCTTACTGGTTGAGTCAGGAAATTGGGTAGCGCACAGGCTGAATTGAACTTGGCATGCCTGTAAGAACTCTTTGAGGCGGTGAGGGTCTCCTGAATATGGACCTGTAGCTGGTTTGGGTATGGGTGGAAGCACGCTAATAGTGTTATTTACTACTGGCGGGGGTCTATGATCTACGGCTTGTCGTAGCCGTTGGTTCTCCTGTTGAAGTGCAGTCATCTGAGCCGTCAGATGCTGTACCGCTAAGGTCAGCTCTTCGGTGGTTGCCATGACCAAAGTTCCAAACTAGGTTTAAAGGCGTCTCAGCCTGTAATAGAAGGCGTGAGCTTACCTGATGTCCTCCTTGGCTTCCGTCCCAGTAGAACGCGCCTCTCCTCCCCCAATGCCAGTAAGTGTAGTGACACAGGGGGCGAAGGGCAGGCAAGGGAAAAGGGTTGTTATCCAGAAAAACCCTTGCAGGAAACGAAGAGGCAGCGAACAGGATGGGCGATGCAGAGCCGGGATGACGGATAGTTCACGGGCCAGAAGTAGAACCAGGAGGAGAAAAGGCAAGGAGGCAGGCGAGTAAGGCAACAAGGAGAGGCAAGGAGGGAACGTAGAACCTGGGAAAAGATAGGGAGAGGAAAGAAGCAGCGTCAATGGCGGTAATCGCTGAGACGCGAGGGACATATCAGAGAAACCGCCCTTTAACGGCCTCGCTCTGTGATAGGGAGGCGGCAGCCAATGGGGTGGCGGCAATAACGGAGTGAGCAGCCAATGGGTTAGCAGGAGCCACGGAGCGAGAAACCCTGTTGGCATAATCCCATAACTTAGTCCGTGGTCCGGACTGACACCGAGTGAGGAGATGGATTGCGGTGCGGGGAGATGCGGCCACGTCTTGGCGGGAGGCAATACGTAGAGACCGCCGTGGTGCGTTCTCCGTTCTTTCACCAGACGTGGTGGTAGGTAAGCTTGTAGGTCTTCTATTAGCCATAGAACGGGGAACAGCTGTACGAGGTGGCGGAACAGGTGTAACAGTATGGTCCCTCTTTATAGGCCCAGGTTTGTTCGGGTGCTTGGCATGGAAGGAACGAATAAGTCGGGGGGCATGTACATCCGAAGCGTCTTCCCAAGACCTTTCTGCCACCGAATATCCTTTCCATAGAATGAGATATTGTAAGCGTTTATGAAACCATCGGGAATTGATTACTTCTTGAACTTCGTATTCTGTATGTCCATCGACCACCACTGGAGGGGGTGCTGCAGGGATACGATCAGGAAACCGGCTGGCCACCACTTGCTTTAAATGAGATACATGAAATGATGGATGGATCTTCCATGTCTTGGGAAGCTGTAAGCGAGCCACAACCGGGTTGATCATCTGGAGAAGCCGAAAGGGACCAAAGAAACGTGGAGAGAACTGTTTTGGTAGGCCGAAAGTGGGTAGGTTCTTAGAAGATAACCAAACGAGGTTTCCTGGTTGGTAAGCAGGTGCAGGTATTCGCCTTTGATTAGCTGAAGCTATCATGCGTCTTTGAGCCTGGAGTAAGGAATCCTGAATGATTTGTCTGTTCTCCTTGATTTCTTGGAGGTGGTTATTTGTCTGAGGAACTGTACTCGTAGTATCCAAGTCGATTGGAAGGCTTCGTGGATTCTTGCCACAGGATGCGTAAAAGGGAGTCATCTTCGTGGCAGAGTGAATGGAATTATTATAGGCAAACTCAGCCAAAGGCAGGTACGTGACCCAGTTAGTCTGTGACTGGTTTACATAACATCTTAGATAGGTTAACATAGTTTGATTGAGTCTTTCTGTGCTCCCATTAGTCTGGGGATGGTAACCTGAAGACAACAACCTCTCAATGTGTAACGCCTTACACAAGGAGGCCCAGAACTTGGAAATAAACTGTGTGCCACGGTCTGATATGATATTGCGAGGTAAACCATGTAGACGGTACACGTTGTCTAGAAATATGTGAGCCAATTGTCTGGCGGATGGTAAAGCTCTTAAAGGTATGAAGTGGCCTGTTTTAGTGAAACAATCAACAATGACCAGGATGGTGGTCTTTTGCTCAGAAGGAGGAAGATCAACTACGAAATCCATTGCCACCGTCTCCCAAGGTCCAGGTGGTATGGGTAAAGGACGGAGTAGTCCTGGAGTCTTCTTGCGTGGTGTTTTATGTTGAGCACAGACTACGCATGAATTAATGTAGTGCGTCACATCTGAAGACAGTGTAGACCACCAAAAGGAACGACGGAGTAGTTCTATGGTGGTTTGAATACCTCTGTGTCCTGCAACAGGATTATCATGAAATACATTCAGTAGTAGTCTTTGAGTCCTTTTATCTACCACCATCAACTTGTTATCTCTAAAGAGAAGACCTTCTCTGAAGGTAATCCTATGGTCCAGTAGATATGAGGATAAGTGAGGACTGGTCCTGACGTCTTCTTGCAGTCTTTCCATTAAGGTACTGATTGTTCCTAAAAAGGCTGTTGGTGGCACAATCCTTGCAGGGAGGATGCTCTCTACTGTTTCAGGATATTGTCGAGACAAAGCGTCTGCCAACACATTTTCAGATCCTGGAATGTAGGTTATCTTGATGTCGAAGGAAGATAGAAAAAGAGCCCACCGAGCTTGGCGACCATTTCTACATGTGGCAGTCTCAAAAAAACGTAGATTCTTGTGGTCGGTTCTGATAAGAACTGGATGTCTGGCACCTAAGCAATGGTGACGCCACTGTTGTAACGCTACAATGATTGCCAACAGTTCTTTCTCCATCGTAGAATAGTTCTGCTCGGCCGCACTGAGTAATCTTGAGTAGTATGCGATAGGGTGTTCCATGCCATCTTCTGCGACTTGAAGTAAAACCGCACCCAGGGCAACATTAGAGGCGTCTGTTTGTAGGATGAACGGTTGTAGATCATCAGGGGTGATCAATATGGGTCCAGTTGTGAAAGCTGTCTTTAGATCTAGAAATGCTTTTTCTTGTGAGTGTGTCCAAACAAAAGGAATTGCCTTTCTGGTAAGATAACAAAGGGGTTCGACGATATCCGCAAAGTGTTGTAGAAAAGGCCGATAGTAATTGGCGAACCCCAGAAAACGTTGTATAGCAGTTACATCACTGGGACGTGGCCATTCGACTATGGCTACAATCTTCTTTGGATCCATGGAAACTCCTTTCTCGGATAATATATATCCTAGGTACTCGACTTGGTTAGTTGAAAAGAGGCATTTTTCAGGTTTACAACATAACCTATTCTTCTGAAGTCTTTCCAAAACAATCTTGGTGTGGGTTACATGGATATCAGCATCGGTTGAGAAAATCAAGATATCATCAAGATAGATCACTACGAACAACTGTAAAATATCCGTAAAAAGGGAATCCATGAATCGCTGGAATATAGACGGTGCGTTGACCAATCCGAATGGCATTACGGCATACTCGAATAATCCAAATGGAGTACGAAAGGCTGTCTTCCATTCGTCTCCAGGATAAATCCTTAATAGGTGATATGCTCCACGTAAGTCTAGTTTCGTGAAAACCTTAGCTTTCTGTACTGCTGCCACCACGTCTTGGATGAGCGGTAGTGGATACCTGTCTCTCACCGTCAGCTTGTTGAGGCCCCTATAATCGATACAAGGACGGAGGTCCCCCGTCTTCTTCGAGACAAAAAACAACGGGGCACCATCGGATGACCGGGAGTGTTTAATGAGTCCATTGCTTAGGTTTTCTTGTAGGTATTCTTTTAGTACTTCTTTCTCCGTAGGAGTAAGTCTGTAGATTCCACCAAAGGGAACAATGGCATCCGGTACGAGTTCAATGCGACAATCATAAGGTCGGTGAGGAGGTAATTCCTTGCTAATGGGGTTAAAAAAAACCTGTGAGAATTGGTGGTAGTCCTCAGGTAAGCTTGCGTATACATTGGCCAAGGTTACTTCTTGATTGGTTGATTGTATAATGTCTATCTTAGAGGAAGTGGGTGCTGTTATACATTCCTCTAAACACAAATCCGAGGCGAACATGATTACACCTCTCTTCCATCGAATGATGGGGTCATGATATTTAAGCCAAGGTAGACCCAATACAATGGGATAATGAGGTGACTTGATTAAGTCGAATTGTAGAGTCTCATGATGTAATCCAATATGTAGAGACAAGCTCAAAGTTTGTTGGAGTATAGGACCGGAAACGATCGGAGATCCGTCTATGGTCTGTACAGACACAGGTTGCTCCTTCTGCATGGTGGGAATCTGATTAGCCAATGCCCACTCGTAATCCATAAATACCCCTCCGGCTCCTGAATCCACCAACGCCATAACCTCTCTGGTATGGGAGGAGATTCGTACTACTGTCCTTAAAGTGAAGAAAGCAGTTGTCGGTTCAATGGTTTGTGTAACTTGTAAGGGAAGACCATTCCCAAGACCCCACGA
>JAVSBX010557672.1:0-10761 GCA_033119125.1 Desmognathus anicetus
GCGTCAGCCGACAACCAACTCCAGGCGTCAGCCGACAACCAACTCCAGGCGTCAGCCGACAACCAACTCCAGGCGTCCGCCGACAACCAACTCCAGGCGTCCGCCAGGGTCTGCGCTCAGCAGACAATCAGCAGAGGCGCCAGCCCCCACAGTGAAGGTAAGACCCTGGCTTTTGTATGAGTAAACTCCTGTGTGTGTGTGAGAGCCGTAGCTCGACCCCTTGGCCCCGATCTGTGAGCGCGCGGGCCGCCCGGACCCCCAGTAGGATGGTGCTGGCACGATGGGCATTTATTGTGGTGATTTAGTGTGTTATTATTTGTATTTACCCCGTAGGGGTCCTTTATTGTGTGGATGCTATTGACTTTGTGCAGACGCGATACAATGAAATAGGGCTCTGAGACGCGCTGCGTCTCCGGCCCGCCGCACGCGCGAGGTACAGGGGGCGTCCTTGGCGCCCCGTGTCCCTCGCCGGCGCCTGTACCCACGGCGCAGTGAACGGACGCGTGCGCTCGGCTGCCGCCATTTTAGGGCGACAGTCGTGCGACCGAGTCACGTTTTGGGCAGCGCTGCTTGTAA
Organism: Desmognathus anicetus; assembly: GCA_033119125.1. NCBI lineage: Eukaryota > Metazoa > Chordata > Amphibia > Caudata > Plethodontidae > Desmognathus > Desmognathus anicetus. The sequence continues at coordinate 577 of JAVSBX010557672.1, forward strand.
GCTCCTGGCGGGTTTTCTTACCGCTTCGGGAGCACGTTCAGCGCACATGCAGTCTTCAGGCTGCTGCGGATCTTCAGGGGAGTCAGCCGGCAAGTTTCCTGCTGACACAGTTTAGTCACTAGACACAGTTTAGTCGCTACATAGAGAAAAACGTAGTGGCCGGCACCCAGCCACCAGGTAGCAGGCTTCCTCAGGTATTTTATATTGAGACTATCCACTTCAGGGAGCTGTCTTATTTGTGGTAGAGCATTGCAGACTCAAGCCCCTTAACAGGTTTCCTCAGGGGCGCAGCGGGGTCCTGAATTTGGAGCAAAGGCTTAACCCGCTTATACCTTGTATTCTAACATGCCTACTATCACTGAAGTTCAGGAGTCAGTAGAAGAGGTAGATGATGAGTTCCTGAATACCTTTAATGTTCTGGTAGGGAACACCATGAGGGCGCAAATCAACGATCTGTTTGCCCCTATTTATGACACGCTAGATTTCTTGGCTGCAAAAAAGACCCAGCCCGGGGGAGGTCCCGGGCATGACCTAGGCTCCGGCCCTTTTTTTGAGCAGAAAAATTCCCAGCAGCCTAAGCAGCCTCCCAGCAAAGTTGCGCAGAAACACAAACACATACAGGCCAAGACCCGGTCGGATATCCATGAGGCACTTCGCGCAGTCTTTGGGCCTGCAGACCCGGAAGAACTACCCTCTGGCCAGGAGGAAGAGCAATCTGGCAAGCACCCCCCAGTAGTGGACTACCCCTCCTCAGATGAGGAGCAAGACAGCACGGGAGAAGGGTCCTCGGCGGATTTCCGCTGGGACCGTGATGTACGTCCGAAGAGGCCTAAACGCTCTACCTCGCCGGTAAGCGGCAAAACAGAGGAGGAAAGTACTCCCTTCCTTGATCCCGACAAACTACGCCATCCCAGATCTGCGGACTGGGAGCCCTCTCCCAGGGTAGCAGCGTACATTATACAGCGGGGCAGGACCGCACTCGATAAGGAAGTGCGAAGCAGACTAAGGAGCGAGTGTCCACATCCCTCCGTGGACGGCAAGGTCATAGAGACCCCAGAGATTGATACAAAAATGGTGACGTTTCTTTCAAAGTACATGAAGGACCCGAGACATGGCTTGGACAGGTCTTGGCACGCCTGTCAGGACAAGCTGCTGGACGCCTTCGGGCCTCTAGCTAAGATTCTAGATCTTACTGAACGAGCAACCCAAGAAGGGACCGCGCTTGATGCGGACATAGTGGCTGAGTGGGCCCAGAGGGCCATGTGTTTTCTTGGGAACGCGAATGCCGCCATCCTTACAGAACGAAGGAGGTCCCTCCTAATTAAAGTTGATCCTAAGTTAGGAGAGCTCGCCCCCACAGAGTCAGGGCCAGCAGCGAAGGGGTGTCTCTTCGGAGCCCCCTTCACCAAAGAGCTAACTTCCTTTGTAGCGGAGTTTATGTCGTGGGACAGAGCCCACACCAATATGAGAAGGGTTTTTTGGCGGGTCGGGCGTGGCAGGAGCCGCACGTCTGGCCGCGGGATGTCCTTCAGAGGCTCTACAACCGGATGGGGCGGCCCCCCGCAAAGAGGACGGGGGAACTATGCACCTTCCCAAGCAACAGCGCAGAACCCTTACAGGGGTTTCAGTTACACCTCATACCAGAGACCCAGAGGCAGAGGTCGCGGGAGAGGAGACCTACGCGACTCCAATAATTCAGGTGAGAGAATTGTGCAATCCCCTCAATATAGGGGGCAGAACAGCGCGTTTTGTGCAAAACTGGCGCGCGCTCTCTACAGATGTTTGGGTGTTGCAGACCGTACAAGGCTTCAGGCTAGATTTTGTCCAGACGCCAATTATGGGCGAGCATCCTCCCTCCATTCAATTTTCGCGCGCAGATTGGGCTGCGTTAGACGCAGAGGTCAGAGGGTTGGAACAGAAGGGAGCCATTCAAAGGACGTCCCTCCATCCCAGAGGGTTTGTCAGCAATTTATTCCTCGTCCGGAGGAAGGACAAGGTGAGGCTGGTGATAAATCTGCGCGCCCTGAATTCTTTTATTACTTACAGGCATTTCAAGATGGAAGGCATCCATCTATTGCGAGACCTGCTACTGGAGAGGGACTGGCTGGCGAGACTAGATCTCAAAGACGCGTACTTGTCAGTGCCGATATTCGGACCGCACAGGAGATTCCTGCAATTCTGGTGGGCAGACCAGGTATGGGAATTTACAGCTTTGCCTTTCGGACTCTCCTCCGCACCTTGGTGTTTCACCAAGTTGTTGAAACCAGTGGTGGCAGCGCTCAGAGCCAGAGGAGTGAGAATGATTATCTATTTGGACGACATGCTGTTTATGGCGCAGTCCAGAGACGCACTCTGCCTTCACGTTTCGTGGGCGGTACAGCTGTTGCAAGACTTGGGGTTCGTAATAAACGGGCAGAAGTCAGAATTCGTGCCTTCGCGCACAATGGAGTTTTTAGGGTTTTCGGTGGACACAGATCGATGCCTGCTCAGGTTACCTGGTCACAAGCTAAGGGAGATACGCAAAGCCATCAAGCAGTGCCAGCAGACAGACGAGATCACGTTGCGCCAGTTAGCGGCGGTGATAGGCATGCTGGCGGCCTCTATTCAGGCCATCTTTCCAGGGCCCCTCCACTACAGGGCCTTGCAGAGGCTGAAGACGACCTACCTCCGCAAAGGGTGCCCGTACGACCACCGCATTACGCTCGATCAGGAGAGTCGGGTAGAACTGGCCTGGTGGTTGGATCATATGGAGGCTTGGAATGGCCAGGCGATCTTCGGCAGAAAGCCAGACGTGGTAATAGAATCCGACGCCAGCCGACATGGCTGGGGAGCCAGGTGTGGTGCCGTGACAACAGGCGGCCCCTGGAGCAGGCAGGAGAGAGAACTACACATCAACTGTCTGGAACTGCTGGCGGGATCCTTTGCGATCCAATGCCTGCTCAAGGACAGAGCACAGGTGTCTGTCCTTCTCAGAATGGACAACGTGTCTGCAGTGAGGTACGTGAACCGCCTCGGAGGTCCGAGGTCGAGGGCACTAGCGGAGCTGGCGAAGAGTTTCTGGTATTTTTGCCTAGAGCACCAGATTTCGGTTCAAGCAGAGTACCTTCCGGGGCAGAGAAATGTAGTAGCGGATTGGTGCTCCCGCCAGCTGCGAGACAGCAGCGAATGGAAGCTAAGCCCTGTCATCTTCCAGACCATTCAGAATGTCTGGGGGCCCTTTCAAACGGATCTTTTCGCCTCACGGTTATCGGCGCAGCTGCAGAAGTTCTACAGCTGGAGGCCAGACCCGCGGGCCGCAGGGACAGACGCGTTTTCGCAAGACTGGAGCGGCGGACTGCAGTACGCATTCCCTCCATTCTCGATAATACCGCGAGTGTTACGGACGTGTGTGCAGCAAGCAGCAGAACTAGTGTTGGTAGTGCCGACATGGTCAGCTCAACCCTGGATGTCTACGCTTCTGGAGATGGCAGTGGCCCTTCCACGTCTTTTGCCACAGACGGACGACGTGCTTTTGTCACCGACGGGAGAGGCACATCCTATGGTGCTACAGAATGCTCTCCAGCTAGCGGCATGGCGGATATCGGGCCACGCTGGGAGAGCGAGGGCCTTTCAAGAGAAGCTGAGGAGCTCTTGGCCCGGTCCTGGGCGCCAGGCACCTCTAAGAATTATCGATCAGCCTGGGCTAACTGGTCTGGCTGGTGTGCTGGGAGGGGTTGCGATCCCGTGGCAGCACCTATAGCGTCGGTGGTGAACTACTTAGCTCAGGTCGCGGAGAGCAAAGCATATAGGACAGTGAATGTAGTGAGATCGGCCATTTCGGCCAAGCATGTCCTAGTAGATGGGAATCCTGTAGGGGAGCATCCGCTCGTTGTGCGGGTCCTAAGAGGAGTTCGGTTACAGAAGCCACCCAAGCCCAAGTATACTTTTCTGTGGGAAGTGCAGAAGGTCTTGGACCTCATAGACTCGTGGCCGGCGAACAAGTATTTGTCAAGGAAGCAGCTTTCGGCGAAGCTAGCCATGCTGCTGTGCCTCATATCGTGTAGAAGAGTGTCAGACGTCAGAGCCATCGACCTGGCTGGGAGGGTTTTCTCCCCTGATGGCATGGTTTTTCACATCTCTAGGAGAACCAAAGCAGGATCCAGAATGATTTCTTACCCAGAGTTCCCGGATTCACCTAAGCTATGCGTGGTGGATTGCCTGAAGGCATACGAAGCAGCGACTTCGGATTTGAGGACAGACCCGTCTGGACCATTATTCATCTCCTTGACGAAGCCGTTTAGGGAGGTTTCCTCGCCCACTATAGCTAGATGGGTGAAATGGTTGATGCAGGAAGCTGGTATAGACGTGGAGGTCTTCGGAGCGCACTCCGTTCGGGGTGCCATGGCCTCTACGGCATACCTGGCAGGCGCTAGGCTGGAGGACATAATGAGAGCAGCAGATTGGTCCTCGACGTCTACCTTTAAGACGCATTATTTAAAACCGATTCCTCACATAGGGGAATTAGTGGCCAGAAAGCGTTGAACACGCATAATATGAGCCTCCGTGTCTTGCTGTACAATGACGATTTTCTACATAGACATTATGAAAATCACAGTTGTATTAAAGACACGGAGGCGAGTATTATCCCCCCCATTTCAGTTTCAGCAGGACGTACTTCAGCGGGACGTACCTGTACTAAAGGGGAGTAATCATTTCTCATGATGGTTTAATGTCAGTAGATATATGTGTATGTTGGAATGGAATATTTATGCATACGTTATGAAGCAGAAACTGAGCCCGACCCTCATGGCATTATATTGTCTTCATAGGTGAGGCGACACGTTAGCTACGAGCCGAGATAGATTACAGAAGCGGTGGAATCATCTTCCGGTTGTTGTTCGTTAAGTTGAAGAGGATGATCCGTGAAGCAGCCGCAGAAAGAGGAAGAGTCGGGAAGGTCACGGCTAGCTCTAGGAGGTGTCGGCGTGCTATTGGCCGGGAGCTGGTCACATGAGAAAGGAGAAGAGAAGAAAGACTGTATGAAGTTTGAAAAAAAAAAAAAGATAGTGTTTTTTTATTGTTGTTTCTTTGCTGCTAATAAAGTGCAAAGAGAGAGACCGCATAATACTCACCTCCGTGTCTTTAATACAACTGTGATTTTCATAATGTCTATGTAGAAAATTGTCATTGTCTTACGTTTGTGTTTGTGGCACAACATAAGTAAACAAAATAACAAATAGCTTTTGGTGCGTAGCACACGAGTGTTTGAACAATGGAAAAAAGGAGTGCGCGTGACGTGAGAAATTCCATAAATTAAGATATTTGTGAGCAGATATTTTATCTCGCAAATGATTAAAATCACATTAGTAATTTCATAATACAATTGGAAACTCAAGCTGCCCATGTAAGTCAAACGTGTGGTTAAGCAGCTATTGTAAAATGTATAAATATTCACACAATCCTATGGGACAGGCTGTGGGATTTTGTGACCCCTCTGAAACATAGCATTAACTTGGTGCCAGACTCACATGTGACCTATTTTTTTTTTTAGGTCAGGGCGAGTGTATAGACACCCTTTTACCCTGCATTGACCGCTCCATTACAATTCTAGAGAGGGGTCACACAATCCCATGGGCCAGGCTGTGAGATTCTGTGACCCCCACTCCAAGAAAAGGTTAACAGTGTGTAATGTTGGCGAGCAACACATTTTCTAACCGTTTGGGTCAAGTCACGTGAGGCGACACCTTAGTTTTTACAGTAATGCACATCACCTCGACTTCCTCGGATGAAATTTGATCAGACAATGGGTGCATTCAGTTTTACTATACGTTTGCTGCACGCTAGTACCTAGCAACGGAGTAACACATAAAAACATCACATTTTGACAATAAACTATACAAAAAGAAAAGATTTTCAATGAACACATAAAAAAGTATAGGCAGCTTAATGTCCATTGTGATGATATGTGCTCAGAACATTAATTTGGCATTAATTTATTTATAGGAACAGTGCAGAGCCAGCCCAATGATCCAAATTTCTGCACCCATGGGCAGGCAACCCAGTGAGAAGCAGCACCTCCAAAGACTATGAGACCCAGAATGCACCGACTTAGGAGCTGCTGTGCCTCACTGAGGGGCTGATCCACAAGTTACGTGTGTCTTAATTTTACACCTGCTGGGGTAAATATTAATACACAACTGCTTTGTGGATCAGCCCCACAGACTTCTGTTTAATTAGGATTTTCTACATAAACGGCAGCAGCACTCTTTATGCTGCTGCTCCTGCAGGAAGCTCCTCCTCTCCACCTCCCTCTCCCCCTGAGAATCCAGCCAGGGCAGCAGCACTCGTTATGCTGCAGGAAGTCCCTCCCAAGCTCCTCCTCTTCACCTCCCTCTCCCCGTGTGTCATGCTTGTGACGAGTGGGAGGAAGGAGGAGTAAGAGGGGTGCCGGGGGAGTCCCAGAGGCAAGGAGGCGGAGTCCCGAAGACTCCCGAAGACTCCAGGTCACGAAATCCCATGGGTAGGGTGACCAGACGTCCCGGTTTGGCTGGGACAGTCCCGGTTTTTTGGGCTCTGTCCCGGTGTCCCGAGACTTTTTCTAAAAGAGACAAATGTCCCGGTTTTTAGAGAGTGGTCGGGCGGGCACATGTATTTAAATGCAGGAGCTCACATTCCTGGCCGCCGCCTCTTGTGTGGCGATAAAAAGAAAAGTTTCTGCTTTTGTTTGAGGACAGGGGGGGCGGGGAGTGTTAAGCGCTGCAATTAGCCCGCATATTCCACCCTTTACACTGGCTATGGGATCGGTCATCTTTCCCAGCAGGGGACAGCTAATGTAAATAGCTGGGCGCCTCTGCTGCAGAGCTCAGACGCTGCAAAATGGGAGCGATTTAAAAACAATCATTTGTTTTGTTATGCGTTTTGTAATCCGGCCGGGCCCTTTGCATTTTATAGGGACCACTGATCGTTCCCTCAGCCGGCAGCGGTGAGTTTTTAGTTTTATCCCCGCTTTCACTGACGCCCATTCTCCGGCTTCCCCACAAAGGCAATTACTGAAAAAGCGTAAACGTAAAAATACATGTTGTAAATACAGATGTAAATAATTAGAACAGAACACAGTACATATTGCCAATAAGTACAATAAATGTAGAAAATGAACACAAAGGAGCCCACACGGGTAGACGAGGTAAAAAACAAACGTTGTATCCATAGAGTGGAATAGTCTGGGCACCCCCAGAGTGGGTAAACCGTCATGATTAATCATACACTAACACTGCATGCCCTTTTTCATCACTGCATGCCTTATTTATCACCAGTGCATTTTCATATTGTTTTATTTGCAATATTAATGTTTTCTGTCATTGTTGGTTTTTTGCTCATATCAATCATTGCATTTTAGTTGTGACCTTTTCCAGTCACTCACTCAGTTTAAATAAAAAACCATGGTGTGTGTGTATATATATATATATATATGTGTATATATATAGGACTGCAATGTCACGCCAAGGCGGGATTATATATATATATCAAACAAGAGTAGATCACAGCTTTTTCCCGGCTGGCACGGGACAGGCTGCGAGCATGGAGAGCCGCACTCTGCAGAGCAATGAGGGAAGCAAAGTCGAGGTGCAAACAGGTAAGTTTATTTTCTCATCCTCGAATTTTGCACAAAAGCATACAGCAGGCGAGTGAAAGAGTTCATCAGGGAGGAGAGGTGCAGACGGCTCCAGCCGTTTCTGATATATATATATATATTTAAACTAAACTCATAAACCAGCCTGGCTTCTGAGAAATGTCAAGGGCGGCGCACTGGAGGTGACACTGCAATAAATTCACACAGACACTGGTGTGAGAAAGAAAACGGCGACGCGCGTTTCGTAAGCTCCTGCTTACTTCGTCTGGCCGTTGTTTTAATGGTCAAAAAAACATATATAGTGTGACACCCATTTTGATTGGTTGTGCTTGATAGGTTTAAAATCACATGACATTGTCATACAGTGAATAAGTGCTGACTAAGGAAAAAACCACCATTTTGAGGAGAAAGTCAGTAAAAAATCTCAGTGAACAGGTAATAAATGAAAAAAAGAGAAAAAAAGTAATCAGAGGCAAAATAAAGCAATGAATATACATGAGGGTAATCTGGAGCTGCTGAGAACCAAAGAAGGGAATGCAGCTTCTTCTTAGAAAAGTACAAATGTCAAGCGATTCAGAGCACAAGTGCAGCTTCAAACAAATGCATAGTATCCAATAGACAATTGCAAACAGGGAAGAGGGAACTACAGAATGGAATGCAGCTTCCTCATATATAAAAAAGACAAATGTCAGGACTCAAGGCACATGCGCAGTTTCAAAGAAATGCATGGTGTCCAATGAACAGTTGCATATACAGAATGGAGATTGCATTGTAGGCACAGGAAAATAACCATGAATAAATGGCAACCGAGAAGGCAAGTTCAGCTGAGATAGATCAATCTACAGGTTATACCCCCACATTAGAGAGATTAGCTCCAAGGAACTTGAAAAATATCTTGCTCATGGGCAATGGCAATGGGCACCTGACTTGGCAGACAAAATAGTGTGGCGGTGGCTAGTAGCCAAGGCAGTTAGTGTGGCAATGAAAATTAGTGAGGCCATGGCACCGGAACGTACAGAGGTCAGAATAAAAGTAAATACTGGGAACCTCCTAGGATAATCCTTATAGTATTGGCAGAAAAAACATTACAAACTAAATTAATACGGTCTAGTAGGCTTATATACATGTCAGGTATCATAGGAAGACAGCAGTGCCAAACCCTAAGTATGCACAGTAGTAGAGCTGACACCTCCTACGGCATGTGGTGGCATGAGAGTCAGGGAGACCGCTGGCAGGGCAGTCTGACCCGTCCAAAGTCAGAGGGTGAATAAAACCAAAAAGAACCAGGAAAGGGGTGATAAGGTAAAAAGGAAAGGGAGAGGGACGGAAAAGAAAAGAAGGAACCAATGGCACAAAGCACAATATGCAGACTGGGAAATCAGGTCAACGCAGGGAAAATGGTATAACACGAGACAGGAAGAAAGGAGTTATTTGTCCAGGAATACATACATTTCTGCATCTTTATTGATGCCCTGTGTAATGCTGTTTAATCTCATTATCCATTTACTCTCAGCCTGGCGGAGTGCCAGTTCCCTGTTTCCACCTCTAGCAGACAGGCGGATGTGTTGTATGCCCAAAACTCTCAATTTTATATCTTTGGGATCATGGTGGTCCCTGTAATGAGTGGCGATCGGATAACTCTCATCGCAGTGCTTAATGGCTCGAAGGTGTTGGAACACTCTCAGCTTCATCGCATTGCGTGTGGAGCCTACATAGATCAATCTGCACTCACAGATGAGAACATAAATGGTGAACTCAGTGACGCAAGATATGGTGTCTAAAATCTGGTAAGTAGGAGAACCATTGAAGGAAAAGCTTTTCTGGCCTGCACATAACATGGGGCAAAGTTTGCAGTTCTTGCCGCATGTGGTGTTGCCACGATTTTCATTGTTGGCAATTGGGTCATCCTGTAAGCCTCTGTGTTCGCTGTGGCATAGGGTATCTCGCAAATTAGTGTTGCGGCGATAAGTGATCTTGGGTGTATGAGGTAACATATGTTTGAGTGTTGGATCTTGTAGCAAATATTGCCAATGTTTGTGAAGAGTTGAAAAGATTTTGGGGTGGCTGACACTGTAGGTGGTAATGAAATTTGATGCTAACTCAGGTGGAGGCCCCACCGGGGGTCTTCTCTTGTGGTACTTTGGTGGTTTGGCCTGTAAGAGTGTCAGCCTTGTGTGGGTTTCAACTTTAGCAACTGCAGTGTCTAACACAGAGGGGGAATATCCCCTTTCCCTGAATCTGTGAGCCAGCAAGCTTTTTTCGGCCGTATACATGTCATTAGAACTGCATGCTCTGCGAACCCTTGTGAGTTCGCCCTTTGGAATGTTACGTATGGTATTGGCAGGGTGCATGCTATCAGCATGCAAAACCGTGTTACCAGAAATCTTCTTTCTGTAAAGTGTGGTTTGTAACTGATTGCCCTCAACATAAATTCTGAGATCTAAGTAATCGATGATAGTGGCATCACATTGGTAAGTAAACCGCACATTGTACTCATTAGTATTCAAATAAAAAACATAGGCATCAAGGTCTGCTTTGGAACCTGACCACAGTAAGAGTACATCATCTATGTATCT
>JAVSBX010558774.1:0-10758 GCA_033119125.1 Desmognathus anicetus
ATGAGGGAAAATCAAAAAGAGACAACAATATATAAAGCACAGGGTAAGAGAATGGAAGGCAGAGACAGCCTCCTGAGCGCTGAAGCCAACCTGTAAAATGAAAAGAAATCATAGAGAAGAAAAGAGGCAAATATCAAAGGAAATAGAAACAGAGTGAAGAAACAGCAGGATTTGAGAACAGAATGTAGTGAAAAGAAAAAATGAAAGCAAAGAGATATGAAAGTATCAGACCTGAAAAAGAGAAAAGGAAAAAAAGAGGGGGGGGGAAAGGAAGAGTTGGGAAAAAAAAAATTGAAAAGAGGGGGGGGGCGGGGGGGGGAAAGGGGGAACTACCAAAAGCCAGCCTAAACATGCTAGAGTGAAGGAAGGTGCACATCACAAGCAGGACAAACGAAAAAGTCTAATGAAACCAAGAAAAAAGTGTCAGGGAAAGACCCGAGTCATCAAGTCAAACAAACAACGTACAAAAAGGTAAAGTAGAGACGAAAAGCAGCCCGTGAGAAAAAGTCCCAACCCGACGGACAGGGTCAAAACGAAGGAAGATCGCAAAAAAACGTGCACAGAACCTAAACAGTAAGGCAGTCTAAGAGACGTCGCCAAGGAGTGAAACACCAGAACAGAGTGCAAACTGGGAAGCCACCCACCTGTAAGTAATGGGAACTACAGATCCTCCAAAGATCCAGGGAGGGGAAGTGGGATCCAGAAGACGCAAAACCAAAGAACCCTAAAAAAGAAAGAAACCGACTATAACCCCCGAATAGAATCCAAAGGGACCAAGTGTGTGGAAGGGATCTCACCTGTAAATGAGAGGCCGGTGCCAAAGGACGAACTAACGAGAACACGGAAGCCAGAAATAGATCCTGTCCGGAGGACGAAAAGACGTAAAGCGCGTCAGCATAGAAAAAGAAAGGGGACTGAAACACAAACAAAGATGGCGGGCCGGGAGAGAGCAAGGTAAGACACTAACATAGAAGAGGGACACCAAAAGAGATCTTGAAGGAGAGCTACCGAGGTGGTGGAAAGTGTAGGGAAAGTGAGGCGAAGACACCGAAACGGTAAGCAGAAAAGGGGGGTAAGGCAGAGCGAAACAAAACAGAGAAAAAACAGAAACAGGAAGATAAAGGCTAGAAAAGAACCATAAATTGAAATGAAGTCAAAAACGAAGGAACAATAAGAGGTAAAGGAATAGTGAAATAAAAGGAGATATATGAAACCTAAACAGAGCAGAACAGGATCCAAGAAAAAGAACACGCAAAGGAAGGCAGGGAGGCCACAGAGCTCAGGAGGGGGTCAGAACACTCACATGCAAACCATTCATAGTCTTTGTTAAGGCCCTTAGATTTAGTGTTCAGACGATGGATCCAAGCAGCTTCCCTGCTCCGTAGGATGGAGATCTTGGCATCTTCTGCAGCTGTCAACACAAAACGTTCCAGGCCAAAGAAATAAAACTCAGGGCATTGGCCATGGTGCAAGGCAAAGTGCGATGATAAACGTTGCTTGGGGTCATTGTTAACTATGCCCCTACGATGTTCAAGAATACGCAATTTAAGACCTCGTTTAGTGCTGCCTATATACATTAAATTGCAGGTACAAACAATGGCGTAAATGACAAAGGTACTAATGCAGGTAATGTATTCCCTAACGTCATAGGTTTTACTTTGATTGCACTGAAATGTGGTAACTGCATCACGGGCAAGAGAACAACAGTCACACCTGGCAGCATTACATTTGTAGAAACCACGGGTAGAAGTCACAAGGCGATTACAAGCTGGTGGACGCCGGTTGCAAAGAATGTTCTTAAGGCTAGGTAATTTAGAAAAGGTGATACAAGGGAAAGAACCAAGCAGGTGCTCCAAATCGGAATCCTCACACAAAATGGACCAGTGTGTCCGTAATATATTTCTGATGCGAGAGTGTTGCTCACTAAATTTAGTAATGAGTCTAGGCAAATTGGAGTTAGTGTCCACAGGTTTGTCAGTTAACAATGAGCCACGGTCAACCTTAGAGACCTTGGAAAGGGCAGAGGTCAAAACAGGATGTTTGTATCCCCGGTGAGAGAACCGGGTATAGGCTTCAGAGGCCTGTTTTTTAAAACTGGCATCAGTAGAGCAGTTACGTTTGAGTCTCAGAAATTCACTGTATGGGATGGATTGTTTGAGTTTAATGGGATGAGCCGATTGGTAGTGCAACACCGAGTTGACAGCCGTGGTTTTGCGATACGTTCTAGTCTGGAAGTGACCGTTATCAATGTAGATTTCCAAATCAAGAAAGAAGATACTTCTCAAGTGGGTAGTCCATGTGAATTGCAAATTAAAAGCATTATTGCTAATGGTTTTAATATAAGATTCCAACTTGTGCAGGCTACCACGCCAAACTATAAAGATGTCATCTATGTACCGGGACCAGTGTACAATATGTTGAGTAAAGTCCTCCAAAGCCTCAGACCAGGCAAAAGTCTGTTCAAAGTAGGCCATGTAAAGATTGGCAAAGGCAGGAGCCATTTTGCTTCCCATGGCTGTGCCCCGTAGTTGAAGGTAGAGATCTGGGCCAAATTGAAAAAAATTGTGCGTTAGAAGAAACTCAAGCATGGCCAGAAGCATGTTGTGAAAATTGTAAAGACTAACAGATTGTCTGGATAAGTGAAATTTGATGGCTTCTAGGCCCTTGGAGTGAGGGATGGATGTGTATAGTGAGACTACATCAAGAGATACAAGTATGTCGCCAGAATGGTAAACCAGGGAATCAAGGATTTGGAGCAGGTGCTTGGTGTCTCTCAAGTACCCTTTTTGCAAAGAGACGAGGTGTGAGATGCTTGTCCACCAATTCAGAAAGCCGTTCATTGAGGCTTCCTATACCAGAAATTATAGGTCTACAGGGAGGAGGAAAGACATGTTTATGTATTTTGGGGAGAAGGTATAGAAACGGAATTTTGGGAGACGAGATCTTGAGATACTTAGTCTCGTCCGGATTAAGTAGCCCAGTAGAAGTCCAGAAATCAAGTTTCTGGAACAGTTCTGATGTGAAAGCAGAGATAGGATTAACACTGAGCTTTCTATAGCAAAGACCATCCGCTAGCTGCCTGAAGCCTTCTTGTAGGTACGTACTAGTGTTCAAAATAACAACATTGCCACCTTTGTAAGCTTCACATATGGTGATCTCTGATCTACCCTTGAGTCTGTTCAGAGTCTCGTACTGATCCTTGGAAATGTTAAACGGAAGATTACGTGTAGTGGAAAATGTGATTTGCTGCAGTTTATCAAATTCACGGCTGACACATTCATAGAAAAGATCAATTTTGTTGCCCGGTGGAAATTGTGGAGTGAATTTAGATTTATTCTTAAGTTCACTGTCAACAGTAGCTGAATGATCAACACCCAATTCATCAAGGAGGGAAGTAAAGTCAAGGGGAGCATCATTACCACTCGAGTTAAGAGACAACAGCAGTTCAATGTCTTGGGCTTCTTTGACTGTCATAGTGGAAAGCAAGGCAGTATTAGGCGTAATGTGGTCATAAGACCTGGAGGCAAAATATTTGGCAAGTTTGATCTTACGAACATATTTATAAAAATCAATCTGAAGTTGTGTAAAATCACAATGTCTTGAAATACTGAAAGAGAGACCCAGATTAAGTAACGCTTCTTCCTGTTTTGAAATGGGGAAATCAGAGAGATTAACAACCAATGATGGAATGTTGTGATCCAAGGGCTCACCTTTAGAGGGTTGCTGTTGCTGCTGTGTGAATTGACGAGTGGCTGGGCGACCAGGATGGAGGGAGGGTGCAGGTTGTGATGACCCAGGACGAGTAGGCACAGTGGGAGGCTGAGCAGGAGACTGAACCGGAGTGGGTGAAAACTGACCCCTACGTAAGAGAGTGACCTCTTTGAGGAAGGATTGTGAGCGGGGTAAGCCAACAGGACCTGTACCAGTGTCAGAGTCTACAGAAGCATCAGATTCTGATGAACTGTTGGGATCAACAGGAATATTGGCCAGATTGGTAGTGGGTTGTTGATAGAATTTGTCAAATTTTCTGTGAAAAGTGTAGACTCTACCCTGGGAAAAATCACGCTCGTCCCGTAAAAACTTTCTGTGTTTTTTACCCTGAAGATCAGAATAAAAGAGGCGTACCTGTTTGTCAAGAATAGCCTGATTCTTGGCAAAGACATCAACAGGCATGTTCAAATTGTCGATCTGAGCCTTAATACTAGCAGCTAAAGTGGCCGCAGTAACGCAATCCTCCTCATTCCAGGCAATAAGCATGTTGAGCATATTACAGGTATATTCCTGATTGTTAGCCTCCCACTTCAAACCTCGTGTTTCATTGAGGAGCTTAGCGCTGGGAAAGATGGAACTGCGTAAGCCTCTAGGGGATCTATGGAATTCCAAATATTTGGTAAGTGATTGAACCTCCCACCAATAGGATATTTCAGAGAAGATGGCTTTTTCAAGGGCCTTAAAGAGCTGACTAGGGGTGGACGGCGTTTTACCCTGTGCAGGACCCCTGGATGGGACAAATTTAGAAGTAAATGTACGATCAACATCTGCATCCCTATCTTTGAGAAGTTGATCCATAGTAGAAATGGGTAGTACAGTAGACAAACTGCGGGAGAAAAAGGATAAAAAGAAGGAAACAAAAAAACAGCACAATTAATAAAGTAATTCTATGATCAGCAGGGCCAGACGCCATAACGAATAATTGACTACATGTGCCAGGGCGACATAGGCAAATTGCTAAAGTTACCAGAAAATTGCTAGCCTCACAAAGCTAGTGAAAATAGGGTGACTTAAACACACACAGGAGGGGCCTGTAGAGTGCAATGGGGACCCGACGGAGGGTCAGTGAAGTTGCAAAAACTAAAAACACATAGAGTATGAATCAACATGAAAGTATACTAGAAAAGTGTTTAATGAAACCCACAACAAGAACTACATGAACTGATCCGTGGGGTGTAACATGTGATAGTACACACAT
The DNA here is from genome assembly GCA_033119125.1 of Desmognathus anicetus. Classification (NCBI taxonomy): domain Eukaryota; kingdom Metazoa; phylum Chordata; class Amphibia; order Caudata; family Plethodontidae; genus Desmognathus; species Desmognathus anicetus. The sequence goes on from JAVSBX010558774.1 coordinate 4,970, forward strand.
GTATAGTTAATGAACAAGTCCACAAGATATTGGTCCAATGGGTTCTTTGTACAATGTAAGGTCCGCTGACGGCCGTTTCGCGTGTCAAACACGCGTCCTCAGAGCGGAAATGTTCAAACTCCTGACAAAAGAATACAAATGAACAAAAGCAGAATCAACAGACAAAAAACATGAGGGAAAATCAAAAAGAGACAACAATATATAAAGCACAGGGTAAGAGAATGGAAGGCAGAGACAGCCTCCTGAGTGCTGAAGCCAACCTGTAAAATGAAAAGAAATCATAGAGAAGAAAAGAGGCAAATATCAAAGGAAATAGAAATATATATATATGTATATATGTATATATATATATATATATACATATATACATATATATATATATTTATTCAATGCGCACACAGGTCTGCCAAGGACTTCGTGGCGCCGTTTACAAAAGTTAAAACGCAGTACAGGGTGAAAGTAACCATGAACAAATAAACAGATAAAAAGCCAGTCAATATGAGTGACAGGTTGAGTAAAAGCCTCAGTTCCTGGCAGCAAAAGCTGCTACTACTTACCTGCATTGCTGGCACCCTAGAGCTGAACTGATTGGCATAGGATGACTGCAATTCCTGTAAACCTGAAAATAAACCCTGATCCTTTGGCACCCTTGCTGACTGCTGTGGCTCTTTTGGCTTTCAAACTTCTCTGTGTGCACTCCTTGTGGTGGGTCCTGGAGCTCTCCTTTGTGCTCAGTTACTAGAGTTTTGTGGAGAAGCCTCGCACAATGCCCAGTGAGAGTAACTCCTGGGTCTCTGGGAGCTGTAGCACCTGCCTGCCTCCCACGTCACGGCTAAAACCTTACAGTTTTCAAGTCCACATTTGTTTTATTGTAATAATATCACGTCACTATTTTGCAGCACACCACAGAAAAGCCTGGCCACTTGAGCACTGCAATTTTGTTAAGTATTTGCATTACTTTACACAGAAAGAAATAAAGTCGCATCACAGGATAGTGTACATTTTTATAGAAATATTTTAAGAGGGCAGTAAACTATGGTTCAACTAATCCAATAGAAGTTTTGTGAATCAACATAAATCTATATCAACCTTCAAAATACAGGCAATAGCAAATCCATTCACTTACAATCAAAAACATTAATACATACAACACATCAGACATAGTTCATTAACCAGAAAAAGTACTTATTGTGTCTTAGGGGCTAGTGGATTTCATTGCAAGTCATAGTTCATTAATTTGTGCGGGTAATCGGAAACAAGTTTATGCTGCGTTTTGCGAAGCTCATTCAGACAGTTCATGCCTATCATCTTCTACGGAGTCCTGTTGCAGTTGTCCATTCTGTCCTAGCAAATTTTGATCAAATTCATCGCATATGTCTAAAGGTCAGCATGCATCTGGTAGAGTATCTGCAAATTTACTTTCAATTTATTAATCCATTGACTTGATAAGGGGGGAGCATGGGATGCATCCATTTTAGAGTAATCTCTCTCTTAGCCAGTACAAATATAAGTGCAATAAATATTTTCCATCACCTACCCTAATGCACCCAAGATGTCCTCAATGGTATGAGCAGGGATATGACTAGTTCTTTTATTTGTTTGAAAAAGTACAGAATACCAGAACTATGCTACTGTTGGGTATTCCTAGATGAAGCGCAAGAAGGTGGCCTGTGAGCTATTACATTTATTAGAGGTACCATCTGTTTCTGAGGCAAATTTATTATGCGCATTTTATTATGACATCATGCCAACGTATTGACCAATTTAGTGTGATTGCAAGCAACGTCCCAGTGTTTTAACTGTTGACCTATATCTAATTCCTATTGATTTTTTGCTTTAATGGGGATCTTTAACAATATTTCCACCAACCCTCCTTATAGGTGTATTACTAGTTTGCCCCATCCCACTACCTGTAGAATTAATTTTGGATCATCTGATTCCGTTGGAAAGGTTGGTAGTTCATCCTATCGGGTTCACATTATTGCCATCACCCTAAGGATTAGTAGCAAATTTAGTGGTATTCTTCCCACTATTTGTAGCAGTTGAGCCTTTGATTTCAATTGGTCATCTATAAAAGGATCTTCCATCACCTCTAATCCCACCTCTGTCCGTGCAGTCCACCCCGTTCTAGATGTCATTTTACCAGCAATCATCGATTGTTCTAAAGGCAATTTAAGAGTGAACAGCTTCATCTGTTTTAATGTACGTAGCCGTTCTATCCATACCTCAAGTGAGGTGCTCTCCGGGGAGTGCAGTATATTTCACACACATTCGGGTGTGCCTGGCATTCTGCCCCTCCCTGCCCACTACAAACAGCCCTGCTCATCCTCACATGCTCCTGCGTTCGACACCTGAGATGAGATGTTGGATCTGAGTGGTCCAGTGGTAAATTAGAAAACAAGGGGCAGCTAGACCTCCTTTAAAAATAGGGCGACATAACATTGAGGATGCTATACATGCCAATCCAGATCTCCATATTAACTTTAAGCAACATTTCTTAAAGGTTGCAAAAAAGAGTGGTATGGGATATAGGAGATCGACAAACACATATAACAGTTTGGGAGGTATTCTCATTTTCAGTCGCGCTAGACGACCTGCCACAGATGAGCGTCATCTTCGCCAAAAAGATATTCTCTGGCGACGGTCGTCGCCAGAGAGTTAAGTTATCTTGTGTTTCACATAGGAAATCCTCAACATTCTATTGCTTCTAACTTTGCAACCGATGGACGGTTTTGCATGAAATTTGTGGCAAAGCGGATGTCACTGCATAGAGCACATTCTGGACAAGTTTTAGGCGAAAGCATACATTATTTCTTATAGATATTTGATGGAGACCCCACGGTCACTTAGAATGGGGCTTTCTCATAGGGAAAATGTCCAAGTGTACCCAAATTTGGGTTGCGGCTAGAGCCTGCACCGCTGCATGGATTTGCACCATTCATGTCTCAAAAGATAGCTATGAATGTAGAATAGGGCCGTTTTCATGTCTGGTGATATGGGCTTTTGTACTTTTTAAATTATAAGCCAAACTGTAGAGGGAGGTGATTTATGAAAATTTGTGTTTTCAGTTTTAAGACCTTTGAGTCGAAAAACGGCCTCTAAGCCAATCAAAAAACTTACATTTTCTTCCCAGCCAATCATAAGGCTGAGTCGTCCAGTCCCGCCTTTTCTCGCGTAGCGTTCCCACGGGTTGAGAGTTGTAGTAATCTGAAATAGGGCTGTGCCCTCGCACTGCGATCCGCAATTCAGCCTGCTTCCGGCCCAAAAAACAAAAGCAGAAAAATAAGTAAAATCAACCAGACATAGGGGTAGTGAGAGGGGATCTCGGGGATCAGTTTCAGCCATTTGGTGGGCAGAAACAAGGTGTTGCTAGGGGTAAACAAAAAAAGTGTGTCACGCCGCAACTGCAATATTGTCCCGTTGAAACTCGCAGGCCGTTCTCGGCCCGCAATACGAGGAACGTGCGTTCAGTTACCGAGTGCCGACGAAGCCTCCCAAGTCCTAACTTCGTCAGCCAATCAGAAGTGTCCATTTAGTTCTGAAAGCCGCCATCTTGTTTTCCTCAGTCCGATATCGTAAACCACGGCCTGCAATTGTGCAAAAAGCGGCTGAAATGTAAAATGTACGAAAAGAAATGTGAGAAACTAAACACAGAGGGAGGGAGGGGGGTACAGGGGACTTGATGGAGGCACTTGGGAAGAGAAAACGTAAACAATGTAAAATGTGTCACGTCCCGAGACTAAAAACCAGAGACTTCTGGGTTCTACATCGGGCAGCCAATCAAAAGACGATCCGAGATTTCCGGGTTCTATGTCTGCCAGTCAAAGGCTCGGGGCATTCTCGGCCCGCAACAGGAGGCACACGCGCTGAGTTTCCGAGCGCCGATGAAGTCTTCCGAGTCCTAACTTCGTCGGCCAATCAGAAGCGTCCATTTAGTTCTGAAAGCCGCAAAGTATACAGCCAAAGAGGAGACGAGTGCGCTAATTTGCCTCTCGCGCAAGTATTCATGGTTAGTGAATTGAAAACTAATGTTGGTGTTTCATATATGTGCCCCTTACGCTTTTTTTTTATTGGTGACAATGTAAAATGTGCTTGGAGATAAAAAATTTTTTTACAGTTGTGGGATTTTCATAATGGAAAATCCTCTAAGAATTTCCTGATTGCGCCAGTCACTGTCACTCAAAGTACAGTAACAGACGACATCGGAAGTATATGTCCTGCATCTTGCTTCGTGACGCGGAATGTTTAGGCACAGAGTTTCAAGTTGAACGTAATTTATATGGAAGATATGGTGCGCGCTCTTCTGGTGGCTTTGTTTTTGCGATTGTGTGCCACAGATAAAGAAATATTGTACATAAACTAAAAATAGCAGTAAAAAAATAAGTTGTGGTAGTGCTCCTTTGTCCAGGAAAACGTAAATGTTTGTGCACTCGTGCACTGCATCATGGTTCGTGAATTCAAAAGTCATGTTGGGTATTGCTAAATTAGCATATTACGTATTGTTCCGCTGAACAGCAAAGTTTACAGCCAATGAGGAGACGAGTGCGTCAATGCAATGAGAACTCATGTTGTTTTTTCTTAAATTAGCATATTACGTATTGTCCCGCTAGACAGCAAAGTATACAGCCAATGAGGAGACGAGTGCGCCAATTTGCCTCTCGCGCAAGTTCTCATGGAATTTAAAACTCATGTTGGTGTTTCCTATATGTGCGCCTTACACTTTTTTAAAATTGGTGACAATGTAAAATGTGTTTAGAAATATATAGATATTTTTAACAGTTTTGTGGGATTTTCGCAAGGGAAAATCCTCCAAAAATTTCCTGTTTTCGCCAATCGCTGTTAGTCAAAATACAGTAACCGATGAATTCGGAGTGCTATAATAGCTGTTATTGTCTACGAAGAACGTTTAGAACAAATTCAAGTATAACATAATTTATACAGAAGATATGGTGCGCGCTATTGATAATAAACACAAGTCGCGGAAGGGGTTGACTAAATTTTGTACTATTCCATATACCGCTGTATTTGCATATTTTTTTTTCAATTACTATAGAAGGTAGGTAAAAGCTTTATTCGGGTAAAAACCCATTAAGCACAATACAGTATATTTAAACATCCAATCAGTTGCGAACAATACAACAAGAAACTGTGTGCATTTCTAACAGCATAATCATATAATCTGTACATAAAAAAAATTTAAAAGAGGAAAATACATTAATCACATCTATATACCAATAAAAATGCAGTATCAAACATTTATCACAACCCCCTACAGTATAAAATGTACAAAATAATTGTGAGAAAATTCTTAAAAACAAATTCCGACTATAGCAGCATGTAACCTTTTGAGATGGAAGCAATGTCTTTCATATAATCGGGAGTATCTTTCGTATAATCAGTAATACAGTAAAGGCCATATTTCATAGATTCTCTACACTGAACTTCATAAATCACCAATTCAAAGGTAGATCCAATTGTTTCCTAATTCTATAACAAGCATAGAAAAAGCGATCGACCGCATAAACAGTACATATCGAGTCAAAGCGTCTTAAAAATAAAACGGCCAATTTAATGCTGCGAATACCTGTCTTTCTTAGGATTGGAAGTAACCATGTTTTCCTGGGCTTCCTATAAAAATGGCAGAAAAACAGAATATGAACCAAATTTTCAACCCCGTTCCCACATGTGCAGTTTATCTTTGTTGCCCAGCTGTGCTCATAGAGCCTCATAGCCCCCAATCTAAACCTACAAAGTGTTAGCCTAGCACTGCGATGATTAACTAGGCCTAA
>JAVSBX010559877.1:0-10737 GCA_033119125.1 Desmognathus anicetus
TGATAGCTGTAGAACGAGCAAAAGTGGACTTGGAGGCTTGGACCACTAGAATCACAGCAATTGAAAAGGATTTGGATGATTTAAAAAAAAAGTTTAACTCAGAGAAAATCAATAAATTGAAAAAGGATATTCAGAATTTTAAATACGAGACAGTATTTCCATACATCACAAAAGAATATCAAGACAGTCAAGCTCAGCATAGAAATTTCAATCCCTATGCTCCCCAGAATAAGAGGGTTCGCTTTCAACTTTCCAACTACAGTGACACTAGCGATAGTGACGAATCTGGTGGGAGTTGGCCGGTGGTGTCAACACAACAACCACGCGGTAGAGGCAATCAGTGCCCTTGGGGACGCCGGGGCAGACGAGGTTGGGGTTGTAGGGGACCACCGGGTGCAGGCTTTATACCGAGGGGACAATGGCACCCCGCTCCACACCAGCCTCAACAAGGACAATGGCATCCTGCCCCACCCCAACCTTTAATTCAACCTTTTTTGGGGGGAGGCAGTATGATAATACCGAACACAGGCTGGGAGACGCGGTGGGAGGATCCAGATACCCCATCGAGCAGCACACGGAGTGGCCTCCGGTACAATCGGTGATCCACAATATTTCCTCCTATCAGCTCTCTCCCATTGAGAAGGGGATATTAGAGAAGGGCCTTGGATTCGTGCCTACTAATGAATATGATCCCTACTTATTTAGGCAGGAATTCAGGAGCCTCATGAGAAAGATCCATTTGAAACAATTTTTCGAAACCACAGATTATACGCCTGTGGATAACACCACAGGTCTAAGACCTCCTTCCACCTTTAATCCACCTCCCAGTAGCTTTTCAGTTGAGAGCACTACTTTTGAAAGAGCAGTATTGCGAGACCTTGACACGTTAGAAATAGGACCTAGACCCAACATCTTCCACAATCTGTCACGAGCAGAATCTACTGCATTACGTGCTTTACAGGCCCGCACAGACTTAATTTTTAAACCTGCCGACAAGGGGGGTGCGATCGTTATTATGGATCGTTCCAAATATGATAAGGAGGTGAGAAGACAACTCAATGATGTTCGGTATTATCAACATCTAGAAACAGACCCTACAGTCTCCCTACAAACAGAGATTGCAATAGAGGTTACCCATGCATTAGAGAGCGAATGGATTTGTAAACAAGAGGCTGACTTCCTCATAAATGACCATCCACGTATCCCACTATTCTATGTATTACCCAAGATCCATAAAAACCAACAGGAACCTCCGGGACGCCCGATTGTGTCTGGGTTGGGCTCAGTCTTGGAGCCACTATCCAGATTTGTTGATTTCTTTTTACAAGGGCTAGTCACACAGATGAAATCCTATACGAAGAACAGCACACATATCATCAAGATCTTGGAAGGGATACGATATGATAGTTCCAACATGTGTCTCATTTCCCTCGATATAGAGGCACTTTACACAAATATTCCCCAAGAAGCAACTCTTCGGGTATTGGAGAAAATATTACCTACTAGAACTGTTGGGCTTAACACACCGGATCCCTTTCTTTTATGGGCTACCCACACTGCCCTTACAAAGAACTTCTTCCGTTATGAGGAAGATCTGTATTTACAAATTTCTGGCACCGCGATGGGCGCCACTTTTGCGCCAAGTCTGGCCAACCTCTATGTGAATAACTTTGAGGAGGAGTTTGTGTATCCCGATTCCAATCAGTTTAAGGAACAGATTCGATGTTGGAGGAGATACATAGACGATATCCTGGTCATATGGAAGGGTAACCAGACTGAGGCAGTTAACTTTGTCAGCTGGCTCAACACATGCGACCCTAATTTGAAGTTCACGTCTAACATCTCGCAGACAGAGATTTCATTTTTGGACCTCCAGATTTTCGCACAGGATGGTGGGTTAGCTACCACGCTTTACACCAAACCCACAGATCGAAATGCCTTACTATACAATGAGAGCTTTCATCCAAGACACACGAGGGACAATTTACCGTTTGGTCTATTCCTCCGTTTAAAGAGGAATTGCACTAACCATTCTGATTATGAGAGAGAGTCAGATCTACTCTGTGAAAAATTGAAAGTCAGGGGTTACCCCAAAAAAATTGTTTACACAGCTCGCAAACTAGCCAGAAACAACAACAGAGAACAACTGTTGGATTCAGCTGATCAAGCAAAGGATAAGAATAGTGGTGATTTAACGGTGTTTGTCTCCACATTTAATACCTTGTCAATTCCGCTCCAGAAACTTATACGCCAACATTGGCATGTGTTAAATTTGGGAAATACTAAATTCGAGAAACCCCTTTTTGCTTACCGCAAGAGTAAGAATTTGAGAGACATACTAGTGCACAGTGACAGTCGTATTGTCAAAACAACCCCTAGGATCAATCGCATTTTCAATGCTGGGCCGATAATAGGACACAATAAATGTCATAATTGCTCGTTTTGTGCAGGGACCACTAAAACTACGGAAATAGACCTGGGCTTGAGAACCCCTTGGAAACAACGGGGCAATACAAATTGCAGGAGCACCAATGTGGTATACGTCATTTGGTGTCCCTGCAACAAGCTCTATATAGGGAAAACTTCACAGATGGTCAGGGAAAGGCTGAGCAAGCACAAAAGTTGTTTAAAACTCAAAACCATGACTGCCCCCCTGACCCCCCACTGTATAGAAAAATCACACACCTACGCACAATTACGGTGGTCTATTATAGAGCAGGTTGCAGGGAGAAATGAGAAACACACCGAGGAATTACTTCACGAACGCGAACAACGGTGGATTCTCCGCACCCGTTCACACATCATTGGCCTCAATGATTTGATCAACATTAGGGATCTTTAAACCATATTTTCGTCACACTGAAATGACTCATGACCATATTGTGTCTACAGACGCCTGTACATTCATTGTAATTGGCTATCGGCTTCTTTCTTCTCTGACCCGATATCCCCTGGGCCCCGCCTCCTCTACGTACTTACGCTACATCACGTGACCACGGGACGGGTGTATTTCACTTCCGTATCCCGCAGTAGTGGAGCGCGCTGCCGGCTGGAAACCACAGAATGCTGTAGGAGAGGTAAGCCTTCTCCTAAGCCCGCTGTTATTCTGAATTGCACTTCCCCCGGGATCCTTATTGACCCTTTGCATCTCCTCTCTTCCTCTGTAGACGGGGAACCTATGCAGGGCCTATTTCGACTACGGGACCTGAGTGCCCGTTTTCGCCCCACGCCGGCAGCACTTTATGGCGCAAACACTGCTCTAACCATTACATGTGAGTACGCTGCACGCCATTCATTTACATTATTAATTCGCAGTGGGAAGGCTGCTTTTACATTGGGGTTCCTTCTTTTTCTTTTTCTGTATTAGAGTTGGAACATCACACGGCGATTCCAGCCCGCTTTGTGTCCTACTGGATCCTTAACTGGGTAAAATTACATCTTCCTTGGGTTTTTTTAACACTTGGTGAGCAGAACGGGTCCGATAGCCAACTTGATATAACTGGTATATCTGTGCCATATTGGTATGTTTTTTGCACTAGAAGTGTCTATGCATTCTCAGGGTCTTCCAGATATATCTATGTAGTGAATATCAGCTATGTGTGTACATTGGTCCGCACTTTTTTGTGAACATACTCAGGTGGTCACTTTCAGCCGTAAGACTTAATTCAATGATGATTATAGTGTGGCTTTCTGCCATGTTATTTGCATTTTTCTTTAGCTTCTGTGATGTGTGCTCCATATTTGTTTAAATATGTAGCCCTCTTTGTGGGCTCATATATGTTCCTTTAAGGAGACTTAATTATATGTCTCTTTGTTTGTGTTCTGTATTGAAAGTAATCAGCTTTGTATGACTAATTTAGCATATATGTTTTGATTTTGCTGTAGATAAGAAAAGGATAATATAAGACGAAGACTCTACTTATATAAACACAAGCGCCCAGATAACATTAGTCTTGAAGAAATGTGCCTTGAAAAAACTACTTCCTCCTGATGATACTTCTGAAAGCAATTAGCACAGAAAGAAACAATTGTAGAGGACAGGCTGTGTTTTTTATTAATTGTGTGTGCCTTTTTGGAATTCACTTTTTCCTACTTTTTTGCACTAGGTGCTTTACACCTTTTTATTATGTGACTTGTTCTGAGAGTCTTCTTTTGTACATGTAACCAAACAGATGAATTTTTGCAAATGAATTTCTGGAAATATACTTTTGTATGAATAAAAAGAAACCTTATAAATCAATAAGGTTGTTCTATTGTGGATACATTAAGCTGATTCTCAAACTCCTTAGGGAGAACATTTTTGTGCATTACATGACTATTACGAGTACGTGTTCTCCTCCCCTCGTGATCCTTTGTGTGCTAACCTCCTTCAGCCCCGTGGGCGGTGGGATCTTTTTAAATTGATATGTCAGAACAGGAAAGGGCAGATCAATTTGAAGCACACGTACAGGAGCTACTTAAAAAATCATCTATCTTTACGGTTGGATCGACAGCCGTTGGTATTCCTAATGATGATATCTCACAGACACACAAAAAGCTGGTACGGGTTGAAACCCACGGTTCTTTGATGTTAGAATACCTGAGGAGTAAGATCCTCCCATTTGGATTGATTGTGACTAATGAACCTAAGATTTTTTTAGATATACCTGAATTTTTGCGATCATGGAGTGAAATCGCATTTAAATGTGGGAAAGAGTGGTTAGTTCTCATTATAGATACAGCGAATAGGATTTCAGTCAAAATAGTGGAAGATCTTAATGATCTGATAGCCTTAGAACGAGCAAAAGTGGATTTACATAACATAACATAACATAATAAATTCTTTACCGTGCGAACTCGCCCATAGGCCTCAGCGCACACCAGGGCAACCACAACAAAATCGCAAACCAAACAGTCCAGTGTAAAGCGGAAAAAGGTTATATCAAACAGTCTCTCAAGAGGACTCTTTGAAGAGATGAGTCTTCAGGTCTCTTTTGAAGGCCTCGAACTCACTGATGGTCTTCAGATTGGAAGGTAGTTGGTTCCAATTGGCGGCTGCTTGTGAAGCAAATGTGCGACCACCAAAGGTCACCAAGTTGTTCTTTGGCACCTCCAGCCGGACTTGACTAGAGGATCTAAGGCATCTACCTGAGTTGTGGACCAGAAGCCTCTCTTTCAAGTATTCAGGAGCATTATTATGCAAACATCTGTGGGTGAGGGCACAAATTTTATGTTTAATCCTCTGATGGACCGGGAGCCAATGTAGCTCACGTCTAGCCTCAGATACATGTTCCCAACGTGGGGTACTGGTTACAGCCCTTACGGCATCATTCTGCACCACTTGCAGTGAATGGATCACATGTTTATCAGCACCAGCCAAAAGGCTATTGCAATAGTCAATTCGCGAATTGACCATTGCGCTCGCAACTCTGGCAATATTCTTTTTAGATAGATAACATTTGATCTGGCGAATCAGCTTCAAAACATAGGCACACGAGGATTTCACTTTCTGAACATGTTTCCCCATGGAGAGATTTGAATCTAGGTAAACCCCAAGTGTTTTGACAACGTTGGCAGTTAGAATGGTACAACCTTCTATATTGAAAGATTTATATGAGGTTGATAACTTGCCTAAACGTTGTCGAGTTCCCAAAATCAAAATCTCAGTTTTTCCATCGTTCAAAGCCAATTTGTTGTGTGCCATCCAAAATTGTATAACTGAATAAACCTCTTGAACGTGGGCCAGATCAGAAGCATAGGAGCCAGACAGTGGTAGAAAGATCTGTGAGTCGTCTGCGTAGTTGGTAAACCCCACCCCCATCTGGTCAAGTGTGTCAAAAAGGGGGCTCGTGTACATGTTGTAGAGTGTGGGGGATAAACACGAGCCCTGCGGGACACCCCTGACCATGGGGGCGGGGTCCGCAGCGACATCACCCAAGAAGACCTTCGCAGATCTATCAGCCAAGAAAGACTTTAACCAATCAGCAGCCTGCCCAGTGAAGTTAAAATTCTCAACAAGCCTGTTTATTAGGAGACCATGATCTACAAGGTCAAAGGCAGCGCTCAGGTCCAAAAGGAGCAAGAGCGCTGGTTTGCCATTATCTATTATTTTCGCCAGATTGCTCTTAAGATCCAACAAAGCTGTTTCTGTCCCAAAACCCTTGCGAAAGCCTGATTGTCGTGCATTCAGAAACTTCATTCCCTCTAAGAATTCACGCAATTGTAGGTGTGCCACATTGTCTAATATCTTTAACAAGAAGCACACATTCGTGATAGGTCTATAGCTTAGAGGGTCATTAACATCCATTCCCGCCTTCTTAAGGAGAGGGGTTATCCACGATTCCTTCAGTGATTGGGGGACCGTGGAAGATGCAAATGAGATGTTAATCATTTTTGTGATAATGGGGGCCAGCACAGAAATGGATTTTTTAATCAGGGCTGCAGGACAAACATCACCCCTGTATGAAGTGGGTTTCATAGCCTCAATAATCTTAACGACTTCACTAATGGAGACTGGGTGAAAGGAAAACATCCTGCTTCTAGGCGCACTGGGTTTCAGAGTAGAATTAGTTGGAGGCAGCGAGGCAGAACTGAGAGAGGCAAGTTTAGCCTCAATAGACTTCACATGTCTTTCAGTTTTTGCGAACAGGGAGTCCTGAATAGTCTGGCACCAAGATTTAGTAGGTGGGGGAAGGTTGAGAACCTCCTGTTTGCCTTCTAGTTCCTTTACTATTTTAAATAGTTCCTTTGCACCGGAATCAGCTTTATTAATTCTGTCATTAAAGACTTCCGTTTTTGCAGATGCAATAGCCTGCTTATAATTTTTAGCTGCTAGTTTGTAGGTCTCAATAGATTCCGGGTTAGGTGATCGTCTCCACACAACCTCTGCTCTGCGCTTGAGGTTGCGGGCAAGTTAGTTTAGTTTTACTTTTTTATGCTGGTGCACACCGCCCATGGGCCTCGGCACACCTCATAAACCTTACATAATCGGTAGGCAGCTGTCATCAGTACCAGGAATTCAATCAGGTCTAGGTCTAAATTCAGGTTGCATCAAAGAGGAACGTTTTGAGCGCCATCTTAAAGCAATCCCGGGAGGCTGCTGAACGAATTTTCAATGGAATTCCGTTCCATAGCCTAGGGGCCAAGGTGTAGAAAGCACGACCCCCGTATCTCTCAAGTTTGAATCTTGGGATTTCAAGAAATTGAGCGGAGTGGGAGCGAAGGGACCTTGTTTGGCGAGCAAGGCATGTATGTTTGCTCAAGTAAGAAGGGGCTGCGCCATTAAGGCAGTTATAAGTGATGGTAGCCAGTTTATGATTTATACGCTGCTTTACTGGCAACCAGTGCAACTCACGTCTTGCTGCAGTAACATGGTCTTTTCTAGTAAGGCCAGAGACAAGACGCACCGCATTATTTTGAATTATCTGTAACTTAGAAAGAACCTTGGCGTCTGCCCCCGCCAAGAGACTGTTACAGTAGTCGATTCTTGAATGAATGAGCGCACCGGTCACTCGTGCAAGATTCTCGATAGACAGATAAGGTTTCAGTTGGTAGAGGAGCTTAGTTACGTACGCGCAGGAGGATTTCAGCGCAAGCGCCTGTTTATTCATTGACAGGGTAGAATCAATGCTGAAACCCAGAGTTTTAACACTGCTCACAACCTCGATGGTGCAGCCCTCAATGGAGAATGCCTTATAGTCAGAAGGGAGTTTGGCTAGTTTTTGGCGAGTGCCGAGGATGATTAACTCCGTTTTCTCACCATTAAGAGCCAGCTGGTTAGTAGCCATCCATCTTTGTATGGTGGAATAGATGGATTGGACTTTCTCGGAGTCAGCCGCATAATCACCACACAGGGGTATGAAGAGCTGGGTGTCGTCGGCGTAGTTGGTAAAACCCACGCCGATCGACCCCAGCTCATCAAAAAGTGGACGCGTGTACAGATTGTACAGTGTGGGTGAAATACACGCTCCCTGCGGCACTCCTCTTGTAAGAGGCACTGGTTTGGCGGAGGAGGAGTTTAACACAACCCTTGTATCCCTGTCTTGCAGGAAGGATGAGATCCATGCTGTGGCTTCTTCAGAGAATGCAAAGTCTTTTTGTAGCCTAGATGTAAGCAGGGAATGACTGACCAAGTCAAAGGCAGCACTTAGGTCCAAGAGGAGCAACAGGACGGGACGGCCGTTGTCGATTATATGACTGAGATTGTTCTTCAAGTCTAACAACGCCGTCTCCGTCCCGTGCATCCTCCTGAACCCAGACTGCCCCTGATGCAACAAACCAAAGGATTCAAGGTATTCCAAGATCTGTAAATAGGCAATGCGGTCGAGTATTTTAAGCAGGAACGAGACGTTAGTCACTGGCCTATAGTTCATTGGAGAATCTGGATCCAACGAAGGTTTTTTTAGTAAAGGCGTGATGATGGATTTTTTAATGCAGGATGGCACACAGGATTCGGAGAAGGAGTCATTAACTAGTTTAGTTATCCAAGGGGCCAATGCTGTTAAAGAGTCCTGAATAATAGAAGCGGTAAAAAGATCGTCCCTAAAAGAAGTCGGTTTCATATTTTGAACAATCTTAATAACTTCCCCTTCTGCAACATTTTTGAATTTAAATTTAGGGATCTGATTGATGTTATAAGTGAGGGGGACAGTAGCGGGGTCTACCTCGTCAGGGGGGAGGGAAGACATTTTTTTTCTTATGTTGCACATGTGGACCTCAACTTTATTGAAAAGGGCATCTTGAATTTCTTGACACCATGCGTCGTCCACAGGGATTGATGGGGAGGGTAAGATTTTTCCCTCCAACTCTTTGATAATACTGAACAATTCGCGAGAGCTAGAGGATGAGCACTCGATACGGTGATTAAAATAATCTGCTTTCGCTTTAATGATAGTATCCTTGTATAAGGACGCTGCAGTTTTATACAAATCTTTGGTGTTATTGTCCGGGTGTCTGCGCCACAGCTTCTCAGCTGAGCGTTTTACAGCTCTAGCCTCAAGCACATTATCATTGAACCATGCCTGCGAAGAAGGCTTCTGCTCAGGCAAAGTAAGTTTAGACTTAATGGGGGCTAAGAGATTGGTGGCTTCATTTAGTGCATTCTTAAGATTCTCAGTGAAGACATTAATATTTGGAGAAACTGGCAGTTTTTCCAGGATGGGGAGAATCGCATTAGAAAACTGTGAGGCGGAGACGTTCTTTAGATTGCGGTATTTTATTAGGACTTTTTTTGCAGAGACCGCAAGAGGATTGTGAATTTGCACGGAAAATTTGATAAAATAGTGGTCAGACCAAACACAAGGGTCAATCTGTAAATTCAGGATATCTAAATTATGTGTTAACACCCAGTCCAGAGAATTACCCAAGATGTGAGTTGGCTCTCTGATGTGCATCTTGAAATCCATGGCTTGCAGCAATTCCAACAAGGAGTTGGCAGTGGTATCTGAGGCATCATTTGCCCAGAGATTAAAATCTCCAGCAATCACCATTCTGGTTCCTGGCTTGAGGTGTGATGAAACTAGTGCTATGAGTTGTTCTGAAAAGGAGGGCGTAGGGGGGGAGGTCTGTAGATGACAATGAGAGTGATAGAAGTGTGAGGGTCAGTAGTGACCTTGGATAAGAGTACCTCACAGTCATCAACAGGGTTACAAGAGATGGAATGAGGTTTCCACCGATTATTAGCAATCAAGGCGACACCTCCGCCTTTTGCATTGACGCGGTCTTTGCGAAGTAAGGTAAAATTCTCTGGACAAGCCAGCATGGCGGCATGGTTGGTTTCATGGGTGAGCCAGGTCTCAGTTAACATTAAACAATCTAATCTTTCAATGTCAACGAAATCAGCCACTTCTACACAGTGCTTGACCAATGAATGAGTATTCAAGACAGCAAAAGACAATTGTGTGGTGGACTCAGGGGGCGGCGACACATGTATAGGAAGTTGCGTACAAGGACTACTTTCAGTCCCAAAATGCACGCCGCTTGTGGGAGTATTTGAGGGAGTTGGGACAGCACAAGCTCTATCGGGCATAGCAAAAGCGATTGTTAGAGGTGGCATAATATCTACAACGATAGCCCTCTGTATAGGCTGAGGGTCCACAAATAGAGCAGCCCTGATTGCTTTAGGAGGGACAAGTAAAAGGTGTATATCTACCGGTAAGGTAGATGGGCGAATAACCACTAGATTTGAAGTAAGAGAGTTCCAAAAATCTAGGGCGTCTGACCAGTCAGAGCCTAGGATTAGATTGGCATGCATCATGGTTAGGTAATAATCAAGCAAGTAAAGTAAAGTAGAAATGAACAGAATAAAATGATCCAAGGTAAACCAAGATAAAAGAGAGTAAAACAAACACAAAATAAAATTTTAGTCTAATTAACAACGAGCGTCTGTACCCAGCAGTGTTGTATGCAAGTGCAATTGACGATGAGCCCCCACAAGCCCCAAGGCGTTTCCAGATAAACCAAATATTATAAAATATCAGATTCTAAGTTAGTGCAAGAAATGCAGTTAGGCAGTCAAATATGAGTGAACTCTCCAAAAAAGAGAAGAAGTAGATGGATGCTGCCTTAAACCGACATAACCGGCACTGACAGGCAACGACAGGCCGCAAAAAACAGGCCGCTGACGCGCCGGCGCTAACGCGCCGACGACGTCAATTAAAGGGGCAGGGGCTGCTGGGAGTTGTAGTTCCCACCAGAACATGCTCTTCAGAGTACTGTTGAACCTT
The DNA here is from genome assembly GCA_033119125.1 of Desmognathus anicetus. Classification (NCBI taxonomy): domain Eukaryota; kingdom Metazoa; phylum Chordata; class Amphibia; order Caudata; family Plethodontidae; genus Desmognathus; species Desmognathus anicetus. The sequence continues at coordinate 10,704 of JAVSBX010559877.1, forward strand.
TCACAAAGGCCATTGGTCTCTGGGTGGTACGATG